>BSBK01002329.1:5000-107625 GCA_027943335.1 Chamaecyparis obtusa
ACAAAAAAATGTAATGTCGATTGATTATGAGGATGAGGTCCCTCAAAAATGTGGCCTCACTGGTTCATAGCTCTAGTCAAAAGCGATTACAAAGCCAAAAAAAGGTAGGGTATAATTAAATAATGTTATTTATTTAATTGTATTATAGATGAATAGACGATGAAATAATTGTTTAGATGTTCAATAATTAAAGTAATTAATTAAAATCACTTAATTATGGAATTAGATTTTATCTTGGAATATGGTAGAATGACACATATTGTTTAAATAATAAAGACTAGTTAACAATTTAGGAGGAATGTTAGTAATGTCATTGCGTAAGAGCAATGGGCTATTTTTACATGTCTACACTAGGTAGATGATGACTAGCATGTTTAAATAGCTAAATATAGTTATTTATAAGAGTTTGGTGCAAGGGGTAGGGGTTACTTTTGGCCTCATCTTGGAATTCTTGGGAGTTAATTGGATATGCTTAGTCATGAGAGTCAAATGGTCAAATCAAAACATTCATTCTAGTTGTGGAATAGTTTCCCTTTAATATGGATGCAAGGGTCTATTATGGCCCAATTTGACAATGACGACTCATATTTTTGAGCCCTTAGTTTATGAATCCATTAGTTTCCTATATCTAGAAAGTCTCTATATTTAGGGTTAATGGAGATTGTATATTTGAATTTGTGTAAATTTATTCTATTAAAATTCCTCTTTATACAAAGTGCACATCTCCATTGACACAATAGGACTCAAAATTTTGTATTATAAATTATTTAAATAATCATACATTTTGTGTGTGTTTTAAAGGCGTATTTTAACATCATGGGGGTTTTCCCAAAGCATATCTTATGTTCACTCTATTTTTCATATATTTTTGTGTCTTGCGTTACTAATATTGCTATAGACATAGTTTATTTATGTTAATCTCCTCTTTAGATTAAGTAGGAATTAATTGCATTTCCTTCAATTTGGCATCAAAGCCAAGTATACTCATAGATTTGGTGGGACAAGTATCCATTTATAAATTATTAAATGAGCGAGATATTTATAGCATGATGTTTTTTTTAGTGACAAAGATCATAGGAACATCTAAATTGGAGGTATATATATATATGCATAAAATGAAAGAAAAGAACTTGATATCGTTGATCCAAATAATATGATTTTAAATAGGCAATACAAAATTAGTTGTAGAACCAATGGATAGTTCCATGTCAGTAAAAAAAATATTATTCCAAACTAAAAAATAGAAGACTAACCTAATACACCAACATTCCCCCCTTGTTACATTAATTGTATAAGAGTGGAACATTGAAAGGGTTTTGAACCCAAACCTTCTAGATACTTTGATGAAGCACCTTCAACAATCCTTGTTGCTAACTAGGGAAATAGTAGATTAGCTACATCTGTGGATCTCTTAATTGTAGAACTTGAAACCATTTACACAACATGAGAGAACATAAAAGTGTCCCCACCCTCCATACATAATGAGACACATTCCCTTGAAATTACACATCTTTGATTGTGCTTAATGCCTCCTCTAGTGTTTCACGAGACACCTTTCCTTAGAAAGTCCACATCTCCTCCAATTATTTATAATGCCTACTCAAGTGATGTGGAAATAATCCTTCCTCTGTAGCACAAATCACCAATCAAACATCTACACATGAGACACCTTTCCTCTAAAAGTCCACATCTCCTTCAAGTGTGTCTAATGTCTCCTCAAGAGTTGTACAAATCAGCAACCAAATGTGAATACACTAAGTGAACCCACAAGAAAAAATTCTCCTTAAAGAGACAAACATGATGCCAAACACGATTCCAAAGCCCCCCCCCCCCCCACCCCCCCTTTTCTTCAGGAACACAAATATGGTGCTTCTCATGAAAGAACTCATCATTAGGTGAGAAGCAATCTTGATATGATAAAAAAACCTCCTACCTCTATTGCCTTCGACCTCTAATATATCATCTTTTCTACTCTCTAAAGCACAAATCTTTCATCAATTTTATTGTTGTGAGATAAGTTGTCATTGTCACGAGTCATTTGTATGCACCACAAAACCAAAAAGTTTTGTATGCACCACATGAGATTTATTTTTCTTCAACTTATCATTAATGATATCTTTGGCCCTTTGAATACAATTCATTTGCACATATCCAATTTTCTAACAAAAATAGCATGTGAATTCTTAAACTTCTTCTTAGCAATCAAAAAACTTTCTTCAATAATTGAGTATTGTTAACTCTACTTCCTTCATCAACTAAAGAACAAATCAAAGGTTCAAAAATAGGGTTTATTTTATTTAAAGTGAAAACAATATGATCAAAACTTAAAGACACACTACTAAGTAAGATTACCATGACATCATCATCATCATTGAATTTAGATTTTACACTTGCAATTAATTAAGGAGATAATTAAATGTACTTATATGTGGAACAAAATTATCCCCCTATTTCATCTTCAATCCAAACAATTTATGCTTTATGGATATTTTTAACTCTTGAAACCAATGAACCAAATTAAATGTTAAGCACATCCCATATTCATTTTGATGTCTTTGTTCGATCAATAACATACAAATATGTATCAAATAAACCAAGACTAATCAACATCATAGACTTGTGATCTTTAATTGTTCATTTCATTGCTTCCTTTACATTTTGTGGTTTTATTTAATTCCACTCACAATGTCCCACAAATCTTTTTCAATAAAAAATAATTGTATTTTTACTTGTTGCTATAAAAATCATACCATTCAAATTTGACAATAATAACTAATTTCCCCATCAAACTTAGTACTCCAAAAGATCTCATATATATGTGTGTGTGTGTGTGTGTGTGGTATATATATATATATATATATATATATATATATATTTGTGCATATATATATATATAGTGCAAAATTATATATATAGTTAATATATGTATATACATATATATGTGTGTATGTATGTATATATATACATATATTATATTTGTGCATATATATATATAGTTAATAATATATATATATATATATATATATATATATATATATATATATATATATATATATATATATATATATATATATATATATATATATATATATATATATATATATATATATATATATATATATATATATATATATATATATATATATATATATATATATATAATTTTGCCCCAATTTGATGACAACAAGCAATTGCAAGGTGGAAGCCTCAATTTGGTGACATCGCATGAAGTGATGTTTTTCTATTGAAAGTTACATTCATCTACATTCTCTCTCAAGCATTCAAGATATCCAATACATCATTGTCTACATTATCATGGAGTCTCAAACAGATCATGAGGATGGTTAGGAGTACTCTTTCCACCTAGGTCTGGGTATGATTTCCTTGTTATTTTCAAATCTATGCATTAGTGCTTCATATTTACATGTTTATTTGCATGCATTCAATCATACATTGATTGCATATACATGCTAGGGTTTTACTTTATCACACATAGGGTTATATCTAGGCATTTTCTTATGCATTTTAGTTAATTATCAATTTAGACATATTATAGATTCACGAGCACTACATATTTATCTATCCTAATGACTATCCGTGAAGGTGAGAATCACCAAAATGGGGGGTTAACCAAGGCAAACTCCTATATAGCCACACACATACCATTTCTCAAATTAGTAGGTTCCGACAGTTTGGATTCAATTGCAAACTTAGAGAACCGAATTGTCCCTCCCAATTTCCTGTGAAATTTTAGGAGTCGACAACTACAAGTCTCAGATTGCCAATTTCAGAGTTATAGCAGAATCTGAGATTTCGACAATAGTCAAATTCAGATTCAAAGTACCATTTCCCCCATTCCATTTCCAGGTGCACTTGTTCTTACTTTTCTCTTCTTGTACTTACTTTCATAGATCAAACATGCCATTTAAATTTATATTTATCTATCATTATCTTATAGGAATCCCACAAAACACCATTTCAAGGCATAAGTCTCGTATTGTCACCCTTACTCCTATGGTTGTGCCATCAGACTTTATCTTGAAATGAAGGTTTTGTATTCCAATGTACAATAGAATTTGGGATGTAATCAAATCATAACATTGCATCCCATTTCCCATTATACAATAATAAAGGAGCATGCATAGAAACGAGGGCTCACATTGAGTTTTGATGAAATCAAAATAACATGGAACCCATATTTGAATTTAGGTGTCCATTAAGTACCATATGAAGTCCTATTATGCATGTTAAGATGAAAATACATTAAGGTGGGTGCTAAACAATCATGAAATTGTACACACCTATATGGTGCTTACAATGTATGATGATACATTCATTAAGAGCAAACATGCCAAGGTTGAAGAATAAGTTCTGAAATATCAACGTTACAACATACATCATAGGTCCAAAAGACATGGAGTTCCCTTGAACAAAATCTGAAACTTATATGAATTTACATGTATTTCCTAAAAGGCAAACTAAAAAAGAGAGTTTTTTTCATTACAATGCAAGCCCCTTGGTTTTATATAAACAATCTTTGGGCCTTTTCAATCAAAATTGATCACTTTCTGTTACAATTTATTCACATGCCGAATAATTCAACATGATTTCTTATTATTATTTTGGCATGAGGACCAACTGTGTCCTTCTGATTGGCTGGGCCTGACATGTTTGCTAGATGTGGATGAAAATGGTCATGATTTGGGGTGGTTAATTGCACAATCATGATGATTTTAGATAATAGGTCGATCTCCTCAATGCCTGTCGAAAAGGCCATTTATAAATCTCCTATGACATGGCATATTTCATGAATATTCATCTGGCGGGCTCTTCTTCATTGGTGAAAGTGAGCACGAGACACATGTTGCATTGGTAGGCATCGAGAATGGGAGGCTTAAAGTGGGAGTGCTAGGAATCCTGCCCGACTGACACATGTAAACTCTGCAGGGGTTTGATCTTTGAAATGGGGCACATGCTTTTGAAAAGCATATCCAATTACTTGATGCTATGGGGTTACATATGAATATGATTGGGAATCGACCAATGTAGATTAAACCTACACTCTTCTTTCTAAAGGTCCCAATTTTTTTGAAAAAAGAAGACAATTGGGAAGCCACCGTGCCCAAAAGTCTTGTCCCCATCCATGGAGAAAAGAGCTTTTTTAACTTCCTCTACAATTACCCGTTCCTAAAGTATATTGTTGCGAGACTCCAATACTAGCAAATGAATAATGCTAAGTATATCTTCATTCGACTTTGAGGGGCCATTGTCATCCATAATTAAGAGTGATTTGATGTAAGAAACTGTCTTTGTGTTGATTTTCACGTTGTCCTAAATCCATTAGCCATTTGTATTCTTGATTGGAGTAATCGTATTAAGAAACCTTCTAGCTTTTGTAATGACCCTACTCAAATTTGCTCTCAAAATGCTGATAAAGGCTCAAGGAATTTCATCAAACACTTTGCTTACAAGGGTCATATGACTGATATAAAATTTCAGTTTGCTTTAATGACTCTTTTCTTCAATTAGCATCGATTGAGAATGTTTACAAATGACTCTAAATTGATTAAACAATGACCTAACATGAATGTGCAACTTATTCTGATAATATTGAATGCATATATGAATTTTAATCATAAAAAATGATCACCTACAACCAACTGGTATTTTGTCAAACAGTTGGTATGCAAACTACTAAGCTGACTACAAATGATATAGAATTGCTCAATGACAACTACAAATGACCAGCAAATTAGTATCTCTTATTACAACACAATGATCCAATACAATGCTCATCAATAAGCCAAGACTCTTGACATTTACAAGAATTACAAATATATGATATGCTGGTATGAAAATGCACTCCTACAACTGTAACTAAAAGTTATGCTTATACAATGAAATGATTGACTATATGCAATGAAACCTGGTTGGATTAAAGCACCCTTGTGAATAGATGAAGAAGCAACCAAACTCCAATTGAAAATGTGTTCTTCCAAGCCAAATCAAGCTCTCTAAGCCAGCCGCCCCTGTTCTGGTCAGATCTTGAAAATAAAATAATATGCAGCATATAAATTCTGTCTCAAGCACCAAACATCATCTCCAAGATCCAAGGAAATGGGCAACCCAAGCCTTGAATGAAATCGATGCCAAGTGTGAGCTCCACAACCAAAATCGCACCTACAAAAGGCGCCCTTTCAAGACTATAATAGCTAATTTTAATATCAGATTTATTCACCAATATAATCTGCTTTCTTCACCAAGGAAAATCGATGCCAATAATGATGAACTAGCTCCAAAGGATAGCTATAATTTCCAATGCAAATAGCAACCGATATCATGTAAAATTATGGCCCTAATATGCAGACTTTTGTGACTGAAACATCATATCAGCAATTCTGGAAATGACGAATGCTGCAAGTAGAGCCCTGATTGTAGATGGCTGCAATAATTTTTCGAATTGCTTTTTCACTTTGCTTTTTCGGATCTGCTTTTTCGCTTTGCTTTTTCAAATTTGCTTTTTCGCTTGCTTTTTTGGATCTGCTTTTTCGCTTTGCTTTTTCGGATCTGCTTTTTCGGCTTGCTTTTTCAGATTTGCTTTTTCGCTTTGCTTTTTTTTTCTCTTGCAATCAAAACTCAAACCCTTAGGTAAGTCTGAGGACTCCAAATTAGCTCAACTTGAAATGGCTGAATACCACTTCCAAAGTGCAACCCTTCAAAGGATATTTCACCTCCTTAGTTATGCAAATCCTTAAGAAACTTTGTTCCTAAAGATCAAATGACAATTTGCAGACCAAGATGGTGCCACAAATGCTCAAAGAGAAAAGTAGTGTAAACTCAAGTCATAGGATGTCCAAATGAGAGGCCAAGCACTCTATTTATTCACTTTTCTAAGAAGCCACTAGAACTTCTAGAAGTATCCATAAAATATTCTTATAAAATCCCTTTATAATGCACTTTTATATAAAAAGTAACTTTATAAAATAAAAAGTGCAACTCAACTCAAAATTATAACATTTTGGCCCCACATAACACATTATAATAAAAAATATGATAAACATCATCTCTCCAAAAGCAAATAAGACCATCCAATCCCCAAATAATCATCAGAATGACTCTCTCCACATCGCCACTAGTCTACGAGAGCCCGTGATAGACTAATTCGGCACGCCAAACGATGTCAGCCAGAATGGGGACATGACAGCTTTCACCGAGTTGTGAATTTTTTTTGTATTGCAATCTTCTTCCTTGAGCCAATTTTCTCTATATTTTTTGCCCCTTCAAAATATCTTCTTTTGCAAGAATTTTAGAGTATTGAGAGTGAAGAGCCTTCTCTTCAAGGAAGTAAACCTCTTCCATCCCATCCCTAATTACCTTGTTATTTAAAACTTCCATTTGTCGATCTCGAAATATTTTTTCCACAAAGATATCCTTGAAGTGGAGCCTTTTCCATTCTTTAAAATTTGCTTTTAAGAATTGAAATTTCTTGAAAATGATGAAAAGTTTCTAACCTTCCCATAGAGAGCATTTGACCTCCAACCTAAAATCAACTCTCATAAACCTTCTTTAGTTATAAATTACTAGATATGTTTGTCGCACCATTTAGATATTCTTGGGAAATTTGTCCATTCCCTTCTCCATTTCATTTCCCTTGAGAAGATTAACTCATTCACACCATTCCTAGTTTTCTACCCAAACTTTGACAACTCGGTTCTTTAACTACCTAATGAACCAAATTATTCTTTAACTTATTCTTTAACTGCCTAATGAACCAAAGTATTAGTAAAAAAAAATCAAATCAAAAGCTAACACCTAGCCTAAAATGAAAGGACCATTTCACTGCTATGGATCATTAAGGCCCCGTTTGTTTGCAGAATTGGAATTTGAGTCAAAATCTGATTATCTCAAAATCAGGTTTTGAAATTCTGGTTTTGTATATTTGGAAGATGTTTTGGACCATTTGGTTGACCTGATTTTGAGATAATAAGGTTTTGACTCAAATTCCAATTCCGCAAACAAACGGGGCAGGAAGGAGTGGGATAAATGTTTTTCTTCTTCGTCTCATGGAAGCTTCAACGTTTCCCTGGCTACCAAATTTGCTTTGCGGACTACATCGGGAGAAATTCCATGGTTTACAATACGAAAACACCCGCTTTCCTGGCAACCCTCTCTCACAACCTGTAGAAATTCATCATCTAGTGAGTGAGAGAGATCCAATTCGGGAATATCCTCAACCATGGCGATCCCTTTCTGTTTAGTACAGAATGACTGAATTCTGATCTATCTTATATAACTACTATTTGGGTTTGTATTCTGATCTATCTTATTAGCCCATTGGCTTTATAACTCCTGCAAATGCATTGTTTTGTCATTACGTTATCCGATTCACAAGACATCGCAGAGCAGGAAATTAAATGCAGTTTCAAATTTTACTTTCCTGCTTGTCACATAATCGGGTTATGAAAATGAATTCCACCTATTTTGGTGGAAGATGTACTTCCCATTTTTTCCCCAAAATGAGAAGATGAAAACCATCTTCCAATTTTGATTCAAATATCAATACATCACCCAAACTAGGGATATCAAGACATAACCGGAAGATGGCCCCCAAATTCCAATTCCTTCCTGCAAACAAACGGGGCCTTATGTTGTTAGTGCGAAGTTCAAAAATTTCCACTATGTCAAAAAGCGCCTTTTCCCACTTACCAGACTCGAACTTATAAGGCGGACCTCACTAAAACCAGGAAGTGTTTGTATCATTTTAACTACTTTCGAGTGCGGAGCTACACCTGCATGGTTAGAACAATAACAGTCGACTAAGACCTACGACTGAGCGTTGCAACATTTGCAACCATGAAGCTTGTCAGGTATGCTTTAACGACTAGTGCCCTCATTCTTTGTTGGTCTTTGTTCTCATTCTATCTGGAAAAATCAATGATCTTGACGAGTTTTCTTGCAGGATTGCCTCATTCTTTTATATGCATCTAATGGATCCATTTCTACGTTTTTCACAGGTTTCTGATGAAGTTAAACAACGAAACAGTTAACATTGAACTCAAGAATGGAACTGTAGTCCATGGGACCATTACAGGTCTGATGCTCAACCCTTTGCTTCTTTGTTAGGATAAGCCATGGAGGTCGAACGATTTTCAGTTGCTGAGATATAGGGTTTAGGGTTTTTGGTCGTTCCTCTTTTGTTTGAATTTATTTATACGAGTTGTATTGTAAAACTTTTAATTTTTAGAACCCCAACTTTCCAAAAAATGGTTATCAGATCGACGACTCAGGAAATGTTAGTTTCTGGCATGTGTTGTAAAATGAATATATTGAAGTATGTGTACTTTTCATTTCCTCGTTGCTTGTCTACGCTGGCTCTCATGGTAGTGAATCTATTTATTATGAGGCGCACAAGGAGGAGTGGTATCAAAACCTAGTCGCAAATAATTTTCGCTCGTTTGGAATAGGTGTTTGCTACCATTTTCTGCAAACTATACTTCCCGCCAAGGGTCAGGTCTTTCACAACGACAACAGTTCAGTTTTGGTTTAGTGCCGCACCAGTGGACTGAACTCATGTTTGGCTAATGCCACAACATTCTGGACTTAGTTTTGGGTAGCTGGGGCTTCTGTTTTGACAAATTCACCTAAAACTTGCAGTCGGTCTTGGTTATGTAAGCCCTGGCGAGGTTGGGTTTTCCCTGAGGCCGGAAACCTGATTTCTAGCCTGACTGAATGGGAAACTTAGTAATGTAGACCATACGAAATCTGCCTTCTTGTCTTCTTAACATGTTTATTTAGTGTTTTTTGACGATTACAGGCCACAAGGAAGGTACTGCTCAACCTAAGTTTAAAATTCTATTACTTTCATTGTTTTATAGGACAAATGGGTGATGAAATATCCTTTTCTCTGCTCTTTTCGAACTTATGCAAAATTCTTCTATTTATTTATAAGAAATCGATTTGCAGTAACAAGAACTTGAAATCTCAACTCAACAGATAAAGATCAAGACAAATATGATCACTGATTAATGAATTTTCTATAAAATTCATGGAACTAGCAATGCAGTCTGTATTTATAATTAATTGACTCCAGATCAAACATACCGGAGATTTTGACCTGATTGCTGTCAGAAGGTTTGTCTCATACTTTCAACAGTCTTCAGATTTGAAGCTTTTTTGCATCCAGACCCTCATGCTTGCTGTGATTTTTAATACCAAGTGCTGCGATAAATACCAGAGCTGCTGGCATATAGAATAGACCAAGTAAGTGCCTTGAACAGTTGCAGACTGCCAATGACTCCTTCAAAATTCTTTTATACCAGATCCGTGCTTGCCATAGTAATTCTTCAGCGGGTTCTTCACAGGGTGAGCGTCTTGAGAAGGTTTCTTGGGAAAGAAACTTGCAGAGATAAAAAAATCAAACTCAATAGCATAATCAAATGGGCCTCATACCCCAGTCGATCCTTTTCATAAATATCCCCAGTCCAAAAGCATTCAATCTCCTTATTTTCTTTCTTTGAACTGAGGCATTTAATGATATTTTTACTTTAAGTTAATTAAATTGCCTTCATGGGATTATGGCCTAGGAATGATCAAGTTATAACTTAAATGGCCCCTTTTAATAATTAAATATGATCAATTGAATACTTTAGCTTTTACCTTCATATTTAATTATTACTCTATTCCCCTATTGAACAATTCTGCTCTCTAGCGTTCGGGAATAAATTAAGGCTAACACTTATTATTAATTGAGCTCTAGGAAAGAGGGGACATTACAGTCCTCCCTTCTTGGGATTGCTGGTCCCCCAGCAATCGCAAAACAATCTGCTGCTCCACTCTGATATAATTGTCTAAACACCACAATTCATGAAGCAACTTAATAGGGCGCATGCGTGAATGCATCCAACCAATCAATACCCAGATCCCACACTAAAATGTTAAACGTGAGGTACAGAGTGAAGTAGTAGTATCCTTTGCTGAACATCAAATTTCTGTTTGAAATTTGTTGAAGTTTGGTATATTATTCGTATGTAATATAATATGTCACATTTTTTCATTTAAATAGAAATTTTATGAGTACATTTTTAAGGTTATGGATATTTTCCAGAGTTTTTCAGCACATTTTCCTTAAAAAATTCGGCTCTCTAGCGTGTAAATGTACACTCACAATTTTGTCTGCAAAAACGTATTCTACGTTTGCAAATTTAGGCAGCTCAACATCTTAGCAAAACAGTGAAAAAGAACTTCCGAGCGGACTAAGAATGGCGATGCTGCTCCAGAGATGACCCTGCTCCTGTTGCAGCGGTTGCATTGTTCTGCGAAGACTAGATAGGCCTGCATTTTAATTTGTTACCTCCTGTTCCGTTAAGGTTTATTTTGTTCTTGTAGGGTTTTTTTAAACTTTCGATATAGTATATGAAGTGTAGTTTATAATATAATTTTTATTTAAACTTTAGTTTATATTTTTTAATTATACTTTTCTTTTATTAAATTTAAAAACTAAAAGTCAGATTATAGTTTTTTTTTTATAAAATTTATAAACAAAAAATCAAATTATTTTAAAATGCTGATATATTAAATTTTTTAAGTATTATATTTAGTTAATTATATATTGTTATATTAAATTAAAACATATATAATTAATATAATGATTTCAAATCTATTTAGAAATTTAATACTATTATGATAATTTATTTTATATATATATATATATATATATATAAGCGCTAAATCACAGGGTTCACCGAATTTCATGCTTGAAGTTCAAAATTCAGTGGACATTTAAAATAGGTATGAAATTCGAAAAATTCGTGTATAAATTCGTACGGAGAAAATGCTAGGTTTTTTATCAAACTATATCTACGCACAATGTTTTCAGAAGGGGTTTCTTACAGGTTTTTAAAGCTAGGGCTTAAACTTCTTCCACCGCCAATTCACATAGCTCGTCGCCTGCAAACAGCTATATAAGGCATTTCATTTTGTGGTGCGTGACAAAAGTTGAGGGAAGGGTTAGAGGGACAAGCCACAAGCAATGCATCCTTTGGTGCGAATTTCTTCAATGGAGTTTCTTTGCACACGAAGTTCTTCTCTGCAGATTTCTACTACAAATTTCACGTATTTACTTTGGCTTGCCGTGCTTTATACAAATTTTTTTCTATTACTTTGGCTTGCCGTGCTTTATAACATTTTAATTATGTATGATTACTTTAAAAACAAACTTAATATTTCTTTTATTTTTATTAAAATTTTAATGATAATTTTTATTAACATTTAATAGATTTAAATTTTATGTTATGTATTTTTTAATTATTAAATTATCATTTAATAGATTCACCTTTAATGTTATTTTATTTTTATTTTTAGTATTAATCTTTAATAATTAAAATTTAATATATAATATATTTTAATTTAATGGATTTTTTTTAATAAATTAATTCTATATGGCGAATTTAATGTCGAATTGTTTTCCGAATTTTTTCTCCTCGTCGAACTTAATCCGAATTTTATTGTTGCCGAACTCGAACTCAAACTCGAACCTTGTGACTTAGTATATAGGTATAACTTATATTTAAAAATTAATATAATTATATAAGGCAAATTTAATCCAATTTTTTTTTCCGAATTTTTACTTCATCCAAATTTTGTGGTTGCTGAACTCGAATTCGAATTCGAACCTTGTGACTTAGGTAGTATGTCATCAAAACACCCAAATTTGACCAAACATCTGCTGTCCGTGAAAACAAACCATCACCCCAAGTATCATTACCCAGCTGCAAGCCAATAACAACATTTTCAGACCCTTCTCCTTGAAGAACAATGGTCATATATGATCCCACACGAGTATATATAAAGTCAGTTATCAATTAATGGTGCAAATCTTTTGCTACCAATGAGTAGTCTGAATGTTTACCTTTATTAAATTCCATGGCTAAGCACAAATTATCATCACCTGAAGATTTTATATTGCTGTTAGCACTGTGTACCAAGGCTGCCATATCATGAGTATAAGGAGATATGTTATTGCTGTCATAATTCGGATAAACTGATTTATTCCCATGCCTCCCAATGGTATTTTTGTTGTCAAGGTAAGCTTGCATACACTTGGCTGCCACAACCTTTGGGTTATCATTTTTGGTAGTTGTCAACACCATTTGTTTATCTAAATGAGTAAACTCTAGCTTCATGTTGTTGAAATCCTGGATGTGTCTTTTAAGGGACTCCCAATACTATTTCGGTCCCACCAATGCCAACCACATAGTACTCATCGTCAAATGCTTAATCATCTAATTGTACGCCCAACCTTAGTATTCTTCTTGTGCAAATTGATTTTGAATCCATCCACCAACATGACGCTGAATTCGGGAAAATCCTCTACTTGTAGTCCTTCCTTGACTACAAAGTCCTCATCAATAAAGTTATGTGTAGCACCATTGTCCACCATACACATAACTCCTTGATCTTTGACAATCCCTTTTAGTATGAAGAGATGATCTCTAGAACCATGGGATATGAACGCAAGGGTACCTTGTGCTTTGTCATCATTCACACTTACCTCATCGCTCTTCACATTAGAAATCACCTCAATAAGATATGCCTTACCCTTACCAAGACACCTATGTCTTGGTTCCATAGGTTCTTTGTAAGACAAACAAAGATTCCTTCTTAACCCATTTCTTGATTCTTTTCCTACCTTAGTAGACGTGTAATGTCACCATTTTCATGAGCATTATAGTTTGAGGGATTAGCCTATTATTGTGTCCCTCGTAGGCTAATTATTGTTTATAGAGGGTCTTTTGAGGTAGAGGCTTGGTTAATGGAGGTTCTTGTCTTCTCTAGAATTTAGTATGTTTCAGTTTGGTCTTTGTTTGGCTCAGATTGGACTTCGTTTGGGCTCAGTTTCACTTACTATTTATAGTAAGTCTGAGGTTGATAGAGATGGGACCTTTCTATTATTAGTAAGGCAGTCATGTGGATAGAGGATACGGTGGTTGACTCCCTGGTACAAACGACTCGTCAAAGCAATGAGTATTTAATGAGATATTAATATTTTAAAGGCCTTTAATGATGTTCAATTATTTAAGTTATATTATAAAGTAATAAATTGACTTTATAATAAAGTGGGGGCCATGTTGAGGGTAATGAGTAATCAATACTCATTGATTAAAAGTGTGCTATATTAATGATATTTTATAAAGTCAACTCATCATTATAAAAGCAAATATCAAAAACATTAAAGAGCCTTGCTAATGAAGGTTCATGGAGAAATTTTATAAAAGAGGTGTGGAGAGAAATCAAAATTCATTCATGACTTGTGCATTTGCTTTTGTTTGTGTGGAGAGAAATAAAAAATCATTCTATTGCCCATTTGATTCTTGTGAATTGGAGAATTGTGAGAGCCAAGGGTTTTCAGATTTCTGATATTGTAGGATTGTGAATTCTATCAAGATTTTGCACTTTGAATTAGTTGAAACTAACCAATAAATTGTGCTAGAGGTGGTTTAATTCAGAATCATCATTTGAGCTTCATATGGTAATCGAATTGAAGGGTATAACGAGCGATTTATCACAGATATAATTTGCAAGTTTGGAGATTGTTATTATTTGCAGATCGCTGCCTTCACATAGGCCTGTGTTTGAAGTGCAAGCAGTCGCCATCCTTGTACAGGCAGTGACAGCTATTTGGAGGCTGCATTTTATCTACAAGGGTTGCGTTGGACAGAGATGAGGCACATTTTGAGTATAAAGGGCATCAATTTAATGTTTCCCAAGGTGTCAGTTTGAGATCATGTTTAGAGAGCAGCCTCAAAATCTAAGGTGTTTATTGATACATGCCCTCAACATACAGGGTCCAATAATTTTAGATTTTATTGGTTTGGGAATTCATGTTTTTTATCAGCAGTGTAATTGATTATTAAATAGAAATGATAAAGTGCATGGCAAGTGTTTGATGAATTGATTGTATCTATGTTGCATGCCAAATGTTTGATGTAATGTCATAATTGGAGTGCTTTTAATCAACACATTAGATTGCATGCCAAGTGTTTGTGAAAATGTCCATTGGCTGTAGGTGCACATTTTACATGTAGAAATCACATGTATGCATTCAAAAGGTCAAAAAGGATTGCATTTGTATCTTAATTTTTTGCTTAGATATCTTAGTAATCATTTGCAAACATTTAAACTTCATTTGAAGTCATTCCAAGCAAGCAAGAACAATCTGAAAATAAAAGACAACGAGATAGAGCTTTCATGCAAAGTGTTTGACACAATGTCAAACATCCAAAATTGAAACAAATCTAATGTTTGTTGGAGTTAGAACATGTTGGGGTTCTTACAGTGGTATCAGAGTGGTTTTCTACCATCCTGTTGGGGGTGGAAATCATTGAGCTCACATGTTTGATTTTGAGTGACCAACATTGTTGTAGTTGTTTCAGTTTTGGAAAAATCTAGGAAATCAATTAAACAGGGAAACCAATTGAATAGCATGATTATTTCTAGGAAGCAGTCAAATGCCATAATGAAAAACTTGGAGAAGATTAAGCAAAATAAAAAAAGGATGGGTGAATTGTTTTCAAACCTGACAACTATAGACAGTTTAGCACGATATATGACATCCATTTTTAAGGGGTCTACATTACAAAACAAAAAGGAAGAGAAACAAGAGGTCTCTATAGGTGGGACATCTAGAAATCTTTACAATGAACTTTCAACATCTAGTGTCCAGCATGCAGCTGATCCTATAGAGTGTAATAATCAGACTTATATTAAGAAAAATGTTGGGCACAAGATACTTCATGATGAAGAATTGGAAGTGATGGTAAGCCCAGAAAGTGTTATGGCGGTGCCCATGAGTATTGACACCCATGATACTAGTGCTGAGAACGAGAATTGCATGGAAAATTTAATTCTTAACAATTCTGAATTTTATGGCAGCAGCATTAATTCCTTGCATAAGCATGAAACAATGTTCACATATGTGCAGATTGGTACCAATGAGATGTCACGTGAAAGTACTCGGGAAATGGGTACTAATGATGTATTGTGTGTTGTGGACACATGTCATGGCAAGCCCAAACTTTCATATCAGACCTTAGAGAATGAATCTGAAAATTCATTTATGGGTAATGGGTCCTAGGATCGTGACTTGCAGTTACATGGGAAGTGGGAGTATGTGAGGAGATTGTTGTAGCAACAACTTCCACTTTATCAGATGAGCCATTTCTTGAGGTGCTTAGCAACAGTACTTCTGTTGATGTGTGCAGTCATGATAGCACACATGATGCTACTTTTCATAAGGTGAGCGATGTAGATATAACCTCATATCACAATGCAGATTGTGGGTCAGAGAGTTTGCATGGTGGTCATGGATTTCAGAGACATCATTTGGTTGGGCAACTAAAGGTGAATGATAGTCAGATTGACACAACCATTGAGCATTTTGATGCTTCTTGTCAGATGTTGGCTACCTATGGTTGGGGTACCCTTGTGACAGATGAACATTGTGATGGTAGCCTTTCCCTTGTAGAGTTTCATACACTTCAAGAAGTCATCAAAATAATGAAACAAAACTATTTACAGTTATTGGCTGACAAAGACTATCTTCTCGAGTGGGGTTGCAGTTGTTATGATGCGCTGTGGGGAAAGGTAGATGAGCTCACTCATGAGTTAAGGGTGACTATGGATTCTTTGGAGAGCACCTAGTTGGCCCTTTAGGAGTCACAATCATAGTTAGATGAGGTTATCGTGGAGTTGAGCCGAGCACAATCTTCATCATTTGCAGTTACAAGTTTACAACACAGTTTCCTACAATGGCAGTTGGTGATGATTTGATATCCACGGATTGTGGTGATGGATGTATTGAGGATGTGGCTACATCCGTCACAGATTCAGGTGTCATAGACTTAGTTGGGATGGGTACTTTGGTTGAGAGCAGTAGAGAGCCACTTATTGTGTTAGGTTCTCCTGAGGTTAGTACTATGTCAATTGATGTAGGTCAGGTTACTGATAGCTCTTGTGTGGCTATGGTGGATCCTTGAGAGAGTTGTGTGTTAGTGCACGATGCTACTTCGTCATCTTCACAGGATATTGTTGGGAGTATGACTCTCATGTTGATTTGTTTTCCTCTCCTGGAAACAAATCGATTACTTCATCTCATGTAGTTGATGGTGCTAGACAACTGATTATGTCACAAAGTCAAGGGATCAACTGAGGATTGCAGAAGAACAAGTTGATCCTACCTCATATCGTTTCTATTGCACATATATGTTTATTGATTACTTGCTTGAGAGTCCAGAGTTTCAGGAGGGATCCTTTGGAGTCATCAAGGCTACCCTTCTTGTGGCATTCAACATTTGGTGGGAGCAATTGTAGAAACTTTGACTACAATGCTTCCTCACAAAGATTTTGTCGGCAGGTTTATAGAGAGGGTTACTAGAGACCTTGCCCAATCAACTGTTCGGGGTCAGAGATTGAAATCACCTCCTTATTCTCGAGTTGTTAGTGATGAGCCATTGACCGAGATCGAAGCCTTTTACTGTAAATACACAGTGAGGAGTGCTCATTATTTTTCTTTTAATCCGCATGTAGAGGACTTGGTTATGCGTCAATGTGGATTGGCTCGAGGATTATATCATCCTTTATGGGATGGGTATACACCATCTTTAGTTGACAGAGTTAGTAGCTGCTAGGAGACTACTTGTAGAGTCAGTACATCCATGGCAGTTTAGCGGAGGATGGATATTGTGGTTGTGACACAGGCACCTTTGGGAGTCCTTATCTTTGTAGTTCAGTTGGATTTCACACCCATGGGGGATTGGTAGAGCGTACAAGGAGATTTGGTGTAGAAGATGCTTTTAGATATCCTTACCTCCTTACGATGGATGGATGTGAGTTTCGTTTATATTGGGAGCTAGGTGGTGATAGGGTTAGCACTATAGGATGGATGGGTCCCATTGGATGGCTTTACCATTGTCAGCATGGTGAAAATGTGATCAAATTAGCACAACAGAAGTCTGAGATTATTCTTCTTAGTAGGCTTCTATTCATGATTTGAGATCCATGCATATTTTATTGGACACTCTTCAGTGTGTTGTGGGATCCTTTGTGTGCATCAGGGTTTGAAGCTGGTTTCATTGGGGAGTATTGCAGTGGGTACATGATTTGGATTACTTGCAGTTTCACTTTCGATCCTCATGTACATGTTTTGTTTCAGATGCACAATTTCTGTACGCAGAGATTGGAGAGATGGATTATTGTTCAATTTCATAGTTTTCATTTGGACCTCCGACGTAGTGGAGTTTCTTTGCAGTCATGATTGCTTGGGGACAAGCAATTTTAGGGAGGGTGGACTGTAATGTCCCCATTTTCATTAGCATCAGAGTTTGAGGGATTAGTCTATTATTGTGTCCCTCGTAGGCTAATTATTGTTTATAGAGGGTCTTTTGAGGCAGAGGCTTGGTTAATTGTGGTTCTTGTCTTCTCTAGAATTTAGTATGTACCAGTTTGGTCTTCATTTGGCCTAGATTGGACTTCACTCGGGCTCAGTTTCATATACTTACTATTTATAGTAAGTCCGAGGTTGATAGAGATGGACTCTTTCTATTTTTAGTAAGGCAATCATGTAGACATAGGATACAGTGGTTGACTCCTTGGTACAGATCGCTCGTCAAAATAATGAGATATTAATATTTTAATGGCCTTTAATGATGTTAAATTATTTAAGTTATATTATAAAGTTATAAATTGACTTTATAATTAAGTGTGAGCCATGTTGAGGGTAATGAGTAATTAATACTCATTGATTAAAAGTGTGCTTTATTAATTATATATTATAAAGTTAACTCATTATTATAAAAACAAATATCAAAATAATTAAAGAGCCTTGCTAATGAAGATTCATGGGGAAATATTATAAAAGAGGCTTGGAGAGAAATCAAAATTCATTCATGACTTGTGCATTTGCTTTTGTTTGTGTGGAGAGAAATAAAAAATCATTCTATTGTCCATTTGATTCTTGTGAATTGGAGAATTGAGAGCCAAGGGTTTTCAGATTTATGATTTTGTAGGATTGTGAATTCTATCAAGATTTTGCACTTGAATTGGTTGAAACTACACCAGTAAATTGTGCTAGAGGTGGTTTAATTCAGAACCATCATTTGAACTTCATATGGTAATCGAATTGAAGGGTATAACGAGCGATTTATCACAGATATAATTTGCAAGTTTGGAGATTGATATTATTTGCAGATCACTGCCTTCACATAGGCCTGCGTTTGAAGTACAGACAACCGCCATCCTATAGGGATCAACAACTATTTGGAGGTTGCATTTTATTTACAGGGTAGCGTTGGACAAAGATGAGGCACATTTTGAGTATAAAGGGCATCAATTTAATGTTTCCCAGCCTAGGCGTCAATTTGAGATCATGTTTAGAGAGCATTGTCAAAATCTAAGGTGTTTATTGATACCTGCCCTTAGCATACAAGTTCCAATAATTTCAGATTTTATTGGTTTGGGAATTCATGTTTTTCATCAGCACTGTAATTGATTATTAAATAGAAATAATAAAGTGCATGGCAAGTGTTTGATGAATTGATTGTATCTATGTTGCATGCCAAATGTTTGATGTAATGTCATAATGAATTGTTTTTAATCAACGCATTAGATTGCATGCCAAGTGTTTGTGAAAATGTCCATTGGCTGTAGGTGCACATTTTACATGTAGAAATCATATGTATACATTCAAAAGGTCAAAAAGGATTGCATTTGTATCTTAGTTTTTTGCCTAGATATCTTAGTAATCATTTGCAAGTATTTAAAGTTCATTTGAAACCATTCCAAGCAAGGAAGAACAATCTAGAAATAAAAGACAACGAGATAAAGGTTTCATGCAAAGTGTTTGACACAATGTTTGTTGGAGTTAGAACTTGTTGGGGTTCTTACAAGACGTGACCTTGGATTGATTAGGGGCCTTCCCATCTAATTCATCATTTGATTTCTGATTCCCGAGGTTCTTCTTGTGTGGTTGAGAAGCAAGTGTGACCTCAAGGTCAAAAGCTAGCCCTGTGGCATCAACCAAGGTACGAGACCTATAAGCCTTGACCAATCCTTTCAGTTTGTCACTCAAACCTTTCACAAATAGCATTGAGACTCTTTTTTGTGGCATATCTGGAACCATGACTGAAATCTTTTGGAACTCATTTATATATGATTCCACGTCTCATTTGTTTCAGTTGAGCCAATTCCCTGTAATAGACTTCAATATCTTTCCTGCCAAAACGAGTAATAACCAATTCCTCATGAGAGTGTATCAAGGCATTATCTTGCGATAGTAGTTCATGGTTCCACCAGTCATACGCTACTCTCTCCAAGTGCATTGTAGCAAACTGAATAGCCTTATCTTCCTCAATGGGTTTGAGTGCTAAGAATAGCAAATTGATGTACCCATGATCTGGCTGTTATCTTTTCGCTTCCATCAAAAGTCGGCAGAGAAACTTTATTTAAGGCATCCTTGTACAACATAGGTTGAGTGCCTTGCCTGTTTTACCCTCTAGGCCTCCTGTGTCGCCTTTCCAAGCAGTACCTAGCCTTGTCTTTTCGCTGATTCATAAACTGAATCAGGTTCATTAATTGTCTTACATCCACTGGAAGAGTCCTGTATTCATTATAGGCTATGAGAACATCGATTGTAATATTTGTTTCTTCTTCCTCTACCTCTGTGATTGTTTCTCTTTCAATTTGCAGTGGCAAAAATGCAGGATGTAGTTGTCGATCAGACCTTGTATTTGCTGTCCTAGAACATCAGAACTTCTTCTATCTTGATTTACATGCCCGAGATCACTTCAGCTGTGCTCGCTATTGGATCTTCTTGATTTAGTACGGTCCATTCTTAGTTGACCCATGGTTGTGATCATACAATCTTGAAATTGTTGTAACATTTGTTGCTGCTATTGGGCAAAGGTGGTCAAGAAATCATTAAACTGTTTATTTAAATCTCTTGGTGGGCTTTCACCTCTTCTCTCACCATCTCTTTGACAACGGGGTTATCCTCAACCTTTTCTACTAACTGCACTGACCTACTTCTAGTGGAATATCTGTGTGGTCCTTGATGGGAAAATGTGTGCTGTACACATTGCATAATAATGTTTATTATTCTATTATTTTATTTTATTATGTAAATGTTGCACCTAGATGGATGTGCAACATGTAGAAATTCCCATGGAATATTCTTGATGAGTTGTATTATAACATTGTGATATTATTTAAAAATTGGGAAATAAATTAACAAGTACTTAATATTGGATGTGGGGTCAATGGGGTTAGGTAGCACATGGTTTTGTGTAAATTGCTTGGTGGTTTTGTGAGAGCTTGTTTCTATAAAAGCAACCACGAGGGTAGTTGTTGAGGTTATACAGGTTAGCCAAGGTAGCATTTGTGAAGGTTGAAACATGACATGAGATATGTGGATTCATGCTTGGTCACATGGAGTGCTTGGTTGTGGCTAGGGCTTTGAAGACTTTCATGGTTGTATTGCAATGGTGATTTGCTGAATAATACATGGATGATGGATGCTTTTGGAGGTTGGGTTTTTCCCCTCATGAGGGTTTTCCTAGGAAATATCTCGTGTTACCTTTTTGTGGGTATGTTGTCTATTCTCTTGCATGTGGATTCTAAGTGTTTATTTGCATAAGATCTATTATGGGCATGTGAAAATTGTCATTTAGTTGACTGCAAGTTTCCTTACAGTCCTACCACTCTAGGGTGCATAGAATCAATTCAAATTGACTTGCAATAACCCACTTTCACAAACTGATCAAAAGTACCATGCAACTTTTTGGGTAACCTCGAAACTGACATGCAACGCAAATCCACTAACCAGGATTACTCGGAAATAACATGCAATGGTATCCCTCTTCATAAACTGCTTCTAAACTATCATGCAAGTGAAACCCTCACAGGCTGGCAAGATTTGTGGCTTTGATACCACTGAAATATCCTTTTCTCAGCTCTTTTCAAACTTATGCAAAATTCTTTTATTTATTTAAAAGAAATCAATTCATAGTAACAAGAAATTGAAATCTCAACTCAACAGATAAAGATTAAGGCAAGGATGATCACGAATTAATGAATTTCCTATAAAATTCATGGAATTAGCAACACAGGCTGTATTTATAATTGATTGACTCCAGATGGAACATACCAGAGATTTTGACCTGATCGTTATTACAAGGTTTGTCTCAGGCTTTCAACAGTCTTTAGATTTGAAGCTTTTTCATGTCCAGACCCTCATGCTTGCTGCGATTTCCAATACCAAGTGCTGCGATAAATACCAGAGCTGTTGGCATATAGAATAGACCAAGTAAGTGCCTTGAACGGTTGCAGGCTGCCAATGATTCCTTCAAATTTCTTCTATACCAGATCTGTGCTTGCTGTAGTAATTCTTCAGAGCTGTCATGTCCCTTCTCTAACCATAGTTCTTAATTCTCCTAATAAGGCTGTAGTATGTTTCTTCTCCATACTTGGCCATTTTTTCTGAGTTTGAAAAGTCTTTTGTTTCAATAAGTGGTGGGGCTGAATTCACTTAAGCGGCTTCTTGACTTTCAGTCATGGCTTGGGGCCAAGTTGTATTAGATATTTTCAGATATTTCCTTACTTTGTGGATTAGCGCCGTGGGATATTCTATTCCCTATTATTATTGCCAAGTTAGGTTTTGGAGTGCGCCAATGTTAGGGTTGAAGGGTTGAGAGCTATATTACTACGATAGAATGAAATGATTGAGAGGCTTTTCATTATGATTTTATATTGTCTTTGGTCTGCTGCGAGAACTCTTTGCTAAGGACGCGAACCCTGGCCATCAAGCCTTGGACACTACCCCAAGAAAACAGTCTCAGTTGCTGCATGCACGCTACAACAGTGTAGGTGCGGATACGGAAGTGGATTTCAGTTTCAGATTCACAATCCACCATTGTTGAGGGTTACAGAAGTATTTATAAGGGTTTCTGAGGTATTTGTTCAGGCATAGCTGCTATGAACAATGAAGGGTTTGACATCAGATTTTGGTATTCCTCAACTGTCCAATAAGAATCAAATAATAATGTTTCCAATACCTTACTTCTGTAATTGACAGTTTATGCATATCTGATTTAGTTTGTAAGGTTCTGATTTATTTCTAAAATGAAATTCGTTCCAGGCTTGTTTAATCTATTTTGATTAGAATGTTTCAAGTTGACAATATTTTCAATATAATACCCTAGCTGGGTTATTTCAAGAGCCTCCTGGGGTTGCATTGAGAAGGGTTCTTCACAGGGTGAGTGTACTGAGAAGGTTTCTTGGGAAGGAAACTTGCAGAGGTAAAAAAAAAATCAAACACAATAGCATAATCGAATGGGCCTCAAACCCCAATCAATCCTTTTATAAATATCCCCAACCAAAAAGCATTCAATCGCCTCCTTATTCTCTTCCTTTGAACTTAGGCATTTAATGATATTTACTTTAAGGTAATTAAATCTCCATCATGGGTTTATGGCCTAGGAATGATCAAGTTATAACTTAAATGGGCCCCTTTTTAATAATTAAACATGATCGATTGAATACTTTAGCTTTTTCCTTCATATTTAATTATTACTCTATTCCCTTATTGAACAATTTTGTGCTCTAGCCTTCGAGAATAAATTAAGGTTAACACTTATCATTAATTGAGCGTTAGGGAAGAGGGGACATTATAGAATGAAATTTTCCCCTCCACACCTTGATTTGTCTTGGGCAGCATTCCAATAACATCTTTGTCATCCTTTGGGGATGCTACCTATTTTTGGCAATGCTTGGGGAATAGGAGGACATTCTTGGTTGCCACCCTATTTAGCAACCCAAAAATATATAAAAACAACAAAAAAAGAATAAAAAACTATAAACATCACAAAAAATATAAAAACATAGAAGGGCTGGTAGGGGGTCCTAGGATGCCATCTTTGTTATCACTGTTGTTGGGCAAAGGTTGGGATTGATGTCAAAGGTTCTGGTTAGTTTTGTCATTGTTCTCAAGATATCCGAAAGAGTGCAATTACCATCATGCCAATGTCTGACCATTTAAGTTCTGATAGTGACAAGTTTTATTGATGAGTGTGTTGGGAATATTGCATCATTTATAGGGTGCATATAATAGTTATTTTTTAGGTTTGTTAATATTTGTTTAATAGGTTATTGTATTAGTGGTATGAATGTGTTTGCATTGAGTTGTTTGGCTCATCTTTCTTCTTCATTGTACCTCATGCTCTCTTATTTCATGATATGATGTAAACAATGTAATGATTCCAAGCCATGTATTGTTGTAATTGTATTACTGGACACTCCATGAGGAGATTGATGTAATTGGATATTATTGATAAGTTTTGGTGTTGGTTTATGTGTGCCAGTTTTGGTACCAAGGATGTTCATTATGCTACTCTTCTTTATGAACATTTGTTGTATCTTAGTTTCATTCATAGGAACACTTTGTTTGTCGCTTAAAACGAACCTAGATGGTGTCATGTGGTGTCTTAGTCCTCTCTTAGTGTTGTTATGCTTCAAATGAGTTCAAGTGAATTTATGTAGGATTTGTGTATTTTTGAGGTCAATTCAGGTCCGTTTTGGACAATCTGGAAAGTATTGCAAAGTGCCTCAATGTGGTTTCAGTTGATCGGGATGCGCTTGAGAGTGTTAGAATCGAATTTGGGAAGTTTAGGGTGAATTGGACATGTTTAGAGTCCACCAGAATCTGCCCATGCTTGAAGGTGTCACCTAGTGACTTGGGGATGCTTTTGCACATTTTGTCCTTGAATGTTTTTGACGAGTTCTTCCAATATGGATATCAGATTTGTATTTTGTCTTCACCTATGCGTCTTGGCTGTCCTAGAGGTCCTATTTGGTTTGGACATTTGCGTGACTCAGAGGACGACAATGCAGGTTTGCTAGTCCGAAGGAGACCATTGTGAAAACTGGATGTTTGTGCGAGTCAAGGACACTTGTGCATTGCACATTCGTCTAAGACACTTGCTTGTTGCACATTAGTCCTTCACGAGTGCTAGTGTCCATTGTGGGCGCCTTGCAGTTCAGTTGGGAGAGGATTTTACGAGCTTGAAGTGTCCATTTGACTGTGTTCGAGATGCATTGTGAAGCTAGGAGAGTCATGGAACCCTTGGAGAGACTTTGAGTTGGTTTAGAGTGAGTTTGGTTGGCATGTGTGGCGTTCAAGTGCAAGTCAATACTTTTGGGAGCTCATCCATGATGCGTAGGACCTAGGAAAAGGTCCAATTGTTCAAGTTAAGTTCCAAAACCTTAGGAGGGATGTCTTGGGTGACTTAAAGTACCCTTTATATCACGTCTAATGTGTTAGAAAACCGTTTCCCTTGCTTGGTTGAGTTTCGTGGCTTAAAGTCATCTGCTTGCGCAATGTTGCTTGTTGATAGTTAGACCTAATTTGGAGTTTTGAGGTTTAGAACTTCATATGCTGCATATGATTGACACTAGATGTTTCAAAAAAAAATTTCCATGCCATTTTGTGTTTGTTTAGCTTTTATCCTCAAGTGATTCTTGGTGGGGCATTACACACAAAATGGTCAACGAAGAGGACATGGTTGCATTGGTTATTAAAAGTTTTCCAACTTCCTACGAGACATTTGTTAAGTCTTTGAATCTAATGGCTGAAACTCAAACCTCAACTTTCAATTATGTTAGTTATTATTTATCATAAAAAGATTGAGGATGACAACAATCAAGTGAATCTACATTTGGGATTGTAGAAAGTGCTCTTGTTGTTGTGTTAAATGGAAAATTTAAGAATTGTTTTGGTAACACTTCTTCCACTCCATCCAAGAAAAAGTTGAAATGTTTTTGTTGTAACAAATTCGGACATGTTAAAAAGTAATCCAAGAAAAGACAATACAATCTATACCACAAGAAGTGTGGTGAAGCTAATGTGGCCTTTGTTAAGGCAGAGCATGAACTGGATGAGTTGGTGCGTTGATGGCTTCACTTTCTAACAACATTGACATTAGATATTGGTTCTTTGGTTTAGGGTCATTTAGACACTCTACATGGCAAAAGGACTAGTATGCAAAGTTTATTGTTGATTCTAGTCATAAGGATATAGTTTCTTTTGGTGATCATTGATCACTTTTAGACTTTTAGTTGAATGGATAGGAGACGACAATAGGGTTGTATTAAATGATTCTTTCATATATTTTATGGAAAGAATTGTGTTTGATGTGAGATGAGGCATAGTTGTTGACCTAGGCATTAGGCAAGGTGGCTTACATAAGTTGTTGAATTTGATACAACTAATTTGCATGCATTAGTTGTCAACGATAATGCCAGCATTCTTTGGCATGAAAAATTTGGACATTTAAATCTTCGGTATTTGGCAAAATTTAGCAGAGCTCATATGGTTTAAGGGCTACCTCCTATATAGGAAAAGCAAGTTGTGTGTTGGTTTTTGCCTAGGAAGTGGAAGAGGAGAGAATTTCCTACAAAAAATACATCATGTGATAAGATAGACTTGAGTCTCATTCATGGAAGTCGCTACGAGGTGTCCTTAAAAATTAAAAATCTTCCATTGTTCTTGGTTCAAGGTATATTCTATTGTTGATGGATGATCTCTCAAGGAAGTTGTGGATTTACTTCTTGAGAAAGAAGTCTAGTGTTATGGTGCATTCTTGAAGTTCAAGGCATTGGTAGAGACATTCATAGTGTTTTGGATCAAGTCTTTGTGGTCTACTAATGGAGAGAACTCCTTGTCATATCCCCAAATAAGGATACTAGAAAAATAACAATAGTTTTAAAACTAGGGCACAGAAAAATCTGAAACTATATTTACATATAATTTTTTTACAAAAACTCAGATTTATTATCAGATTATAATACTGATTTATCGGCTAAAATATAAATTTTTGAGTAATAACGACCCTAGAAAAGTACAGGAAATTCCTTGATTTCTGCCTGGAAATTTCAGAAATGAACACAATGATTTTTCTCTTATATTTATGAGATAACGAATATTTATTGTGAAAGTAATTGGTAAAATAATGAATTAATTAATGAATGAACAAGACGTTCATTTATAGTTTACAAGAGACTATGTTTCCATAATGAAACAGTCGTAAGAATTAGAAACATTCTAATATGTACAAGATTTACAATATTGACCATTAAACAAAAATAGAAAGATATCCAGAGAGATTATTCTAATACCCTCCCTTAATGGTTAATCTGTCTACTACACCAAGGAGGCCCCTGAACTTAACAAAGTTATTTGGAAGTAGGGACTTGGTGAGAATATTTGCAGTTTGGTCTACTGTATGAACATACTGTAAATCAACAAATCCATATTCAACCAGCTGACAAATGAAATGACAATGAAGGTCAATATGCTTGGTTCACTCGTGGAAGAGTTGATTTTTAACAAGTTTGAACATCCCTTAATTGTCACAGAGGAAGAGTGAAGGGCTTGCTTGAGAAATATGGATGTCTGAAAGCATCCTTTGAAGCCAAACTGCCTCACAAGCTGCTTTGACAGTTCCTCGATATTCAGCTTCCGTTGAGGAAAGAGATACGACCTGTTGCTTCTTACTTGTCCAAGTGATAGCACCTCTCCCAAAATGAAGACATACCTAGAAGTGGACTTTCTCTCATCAATAGAGCCTCCCCAATCTGAATTTGTGTAATCGATGAGTCTGGGATCTTTGGCTCGTCCGTAGAGGATACCGAAGTCTGAAGTGCCCTTGACATAGCGCAAGATGCACTTCGCTGCAGCCCAATGATCTGAAGAAGGAGCTGTCATGAAGTGGGATATGCAACTCACTACAAAGCTGAGATCAGGTCCAGTGTCGGTGAGATTGATTAAATTGTCCACTAGTTGCCTGATTGCAAATTCATTCTTAATTGGAGAACTAGATATGGCCGACAACTTGAGACCAAACTCCATGGGTGTAGAGGCAGGTTTGTAGTCCTGCATTTTGAATTTGTCTAGCAGAGCCAATGCATACTTAGACTGAGAGATGAAGATACTATGAAACTGCTGCCAAACCTCAACCATTAGGCAGTAGTGGAGAAGCCCAAGATCGGTCATGTCAAAAGACTGGCATTAATTCTGTTTGATTCCCTAAATCAAAGATGCCAAGCTGCCAGTGATTATTAGATCATCAACATACATAACCAGAAGGATGATATCACCGCCAATAGTCTTTACATACAGATTTGAGTCAGAAGGACTCCTCTGGAAACCCTAATTTGTGAGGTACTTATCAATTTTGATGTACCATGCTCGAGGAGCCTGTTTTAGGCCATACAGTGCTTTCACCAGTTTGAGTACTTGTGCCCAAACTGAAGAGATACCCGGATGTGGACTATGATATTCTAATAATATTGTATGCAGATTTAGGTACAAAATACTTAGAAATTTTTCTCAAACCTTAGCTTCCCTTGAATATGGCATTAAACTCTCAAGACAAACAGCACTAGGTCTGTTTTATTCATACTTTTTGTTGCCGTCCTTATAAATGTAAAGATGCCATGCTGTAGTTAATTCAAATCTGCACCTTCAACACTAACTTTTACCTCTAAATTGGTCTCCAAAACTATACTTAACAGACCCAGCACTAAACTTTATGCTTTAGCAATAATATTATTAGTTTTCCAGTCAGTTTAACTTTATTCTGAAAATAGCAGGAGTGCCTTTATTTCTGAATCAAATCCTCAACCCCTGCGAATTTGTCTATACAATGGAGACTTCACAAATTTGGCCTGATTGTGAACTCTGTCACAAAGCGGACTTGAGAAAGAGTGACGTTTTCGTCTAACCCTTGTTGATCTAGTGAAGGTTTCTGTCCTCAGTTTCTCATAAGTCATCTTCATCACATCAAATCTGTAGAGCATGCTTACGACTACCCAACAAGCTTCCTTATAAAGAACTCCAGCCTCTATCTAGAAGATTAGGCCACTTTTAATTTTTGCAAGGCCTCATTAAATATTTGTCACAACGTAGAATTTTATTTACTAAAGTCATTATTTTATTATTTTCACTCTATTTCTAATTAAAATTAAAATTGATAACTTTATAAAAACTTGGGGACATTACTGTCCTTCCTGCCCAACATTGCTTGTCCTCAAACAATTTGCTGTTGCACCACCAGGATCCCAAACCAACCGTATGAACAAAACTATCAAGCAATTTTCTGTTGCACCACCAGGATCCCAAACCAGCCGTATGAACAAAACTATATCACTCAATTGCTCCACTCTGATGCAATCAACATTGCTAAAACCGGCAACTCTGTCATTCTGTCATGTGCCTGAGCCGACCTAGGGTTTATAGGAAGGACATTCTACATTCCTTGTGTGTTCTGGTACTCCAAACCAGAAAAGGCTTAAAGCTTTGAGTTGTACCTTCCACAGCCCTCCACAAACCCTCCTTTGTCCTCAACCCAAAACCTGGCTCAGCCATTCCAAAAATTGACACCTCCTTCCAGACCACTGAGGTTGTACACATGTTTGCATAACCCACAAGGCCTCCTCCCGCGACCCAAGCTGAAGAGCCCATGCCAAAAACGTAGAAGAAATATCAACATTTGTCCCAAACTTATACTCTGTCATCATAAACTCTTCAGCAAAGATTAAATCCAAACATTGCCAGAATCATGGGTTATCTATCAAGAAAATTCTTCTCTCTCTTGACAGTCACTTCCCCTCTAAAGGTCTGCAACTGATTGAATGTATGCAAAAAAAAATTGCCTCCATTCTGCACTCTGTATTATGCTCTGCAACCCGACGACCTGGAAGAAGGGCTCCCAACCAGACACAAAATTTTAACCGTCTTACCTTTAACTCCACAGGCTCGCACGTCCTTTAATCTAGAGGCTTCCTTCTCAATTACGATGCCAATTAATGTTTGCACACATCACCTTTGGCTGATCAAGAAATAAAGGAACCAAATCATCTCATGATCCTTCATGTATTGGGCATCCCTTCAAGCAATTTAATGCCATTCTGCTTCATCATAACATTTAGTGCTCACCTAATAGTTCCTAATGGAGGGATAACCTTCATTTTGAATATGAATTTCTTTCAAAAGATTCAACGGCACTAAGTGGCTTTAATGCCCAGCCCCCAATTACTACACTTTCCATTATAATTTAAAACATCAAGACTCCATGAATCAAAATTTTCTCCCTTGATCTCTCTGAAATCCTCAACCAGTTCCTCTTTGGCCTGATCCTTCAATGATACTCCTACCTTTGACATGATATCAGCAACTTCATTGGCTTCTCTCCGCACATGAGTGACTTGAATTCCTCAATAAAGCCCAACAAGGATTTGATCCTACGAATATATTTATTTAAATACCACACTCCAAACTCCCCTTTTATGATATCATTGATTATGATTAACGAGTCCCCTTCAAGATGAAGCTTGGCGACTTTTAAATCAATTTCCTTTTTAATAGCTAAAAGGGCTGCCTGGACCTCTGCCTCATTATTTGTCCCTTCCAATAATCTTCTAGCACCGAACAACAAGATATTACCTTTCCAGTCACGCACAACAATTCCAGCCCTTGATGGACCCGGATTGCCTTTTGACGCTCCGTCAAAATTAATTTTTATCCATCCTGTGTCCGGAAGGATCCAAGATGCCTGTTTTACCTTTCCAGGAGGAGGATTAATTCTCAAAGGCCCATTAACAGGCCATTATTGGTAGATTATTGCTGTCATGCTGCACCCGAGTTAAGGCCTTCATACCCCAGGGTGTAGTACCTTCAAGAGGGCCGATTAATATTTAGAAATATAATATTAAATTCCTATATCTAATGCTGGCCGACTATGGAAAGGAAAATGTATTATTGCTAATGCTGGCAAGCCACAATCTGAGATATGTTCAAAAGCATATAAATAAATTTTTAATCGGCCAAGACAAGGGGTGGCAATCATTATTGATAGAAAATGACAAGGCAGTGAATATATTCAGAAGGGTGGATATAAGTTGAAAGCAGTGATCATGTAAGGAGCAGCGATTATCAAAGTAGGGATTATGTTTGATTAATATGCAGCAATTTTATAATAGAAGACAATGATTAGAAAAGGAGCAGTAATTATAAACACACGATTAGGGGTTTGATACACTTTATAAGGAAACACTCATAATTAAAAGACGCAATTAAAATGAAGGGTTGTAACCATTTTAAAGGAGTATTCTATCTTTTGGTGTGGCTTTTGAAGTTTATGATTGAAGCTTCCTTCTTATTGCATCATGGCTATATTTGATTTGAACAGTTGCTGTGGTGTAGTTTGTATCTTGGATTGTGGTTTTTAGAAAGATTGGCTTTCTTGGTCAAATAAGGAAATAAAAATTCTATACCTAACCTCTGCCGTATGTTATCTATTTGCCTAGATCATGATATATGATTCTCTTATCTTGGGCAACTCATATCTTATAAGGTAAGGCAATATGTGTCTGCATTTGACATTTTGTGAGGATAATTCAAGGCACAAGAGAGAAATATAAGACGTGGGAAGACAAGAGGGCTAGTTTGCAAAATCAGATTATTTACTTCATTGGAGATGGAAGACACAAATGCTTACAAGAAACAATTATTAGTCTCTAGGTGCTACACTTGCAGACGTAGTTTGCTAATGTATTGTTTATGCTATCTTATTCTTCTCACGCTCTCCTTGAGGTGAAAGGAACATAACATGCCACTGTTATCAATTATCTGGCATTATGGAGACATTAGTGTTATTTTAAAGATTGCATAAGTGAGACAACTAATTATTTATAATTGTTTGGGGGCTAATATAAATTTGGAAGTTGATTTATTCAAGTATATTTTGAGGAGTTATCTTGTTGATCCAGAAACCTCATGTTTTAGTGAAATTTCTAATGACATTCGCTCCATTTCAGAAAAAGGGCAGGTATCCTGTGTCTATTATCATAGGCTGCATGTATGACATATGGAACTACACAAGGACTTCTATTCATATCACTTTCTGAACTTTACCTTTTGTCCATTTCTGGCCAGTTTTTGGTTTTTGGGTAGGCTTCTCTCTAATCGCCAAAAATATTTTGCGTCTTACAAATGTGGAATCATCAGCATGGTCACTGGATATGTTTGGGATTGTAATTTTTCGAAGCTAATGTTGCATGGAGAGTGTTTCTGAGAAGCCTTCACCTGTAAAATATTTCTCGAATGAAAATGAGGGGGTTGAGTGGAATTCATTGCATGAAATATTCTTGCAATGTTGGGGGTATTTATGAGATTTTACCATTTTAAAAATATTTCACAACAGATAAGGAAACTACAGTAACTAGTAAAAGTTGCCCATCCTTTTCCATTCTGAACAGTTGAAGTGAAACTACCAGTAAAATGTGTCCATTCTAATTTCTAACTCAACGATAGCAAATGGTCATGAACTGGACTGTATAAATCCTTCCTGGAAAAGTGTGGAAATTTTTTTTAAGCCCTACCTGCATGGCTTTTCTCAACTGTTATTAGAAATGAATTGGAGTGTAATTCAAAAATTTAAAACTTTGATTCGATATTGACATTCTTATGACATGCATATAGGTGAGCATTAACAATTTGTCTAAGAATAGGTAGATAGGTTGAATGTAATATCCCCTTTTTTGAAGAGGGAGGATAATAATAATTATAATAAATCAAAAAATAAATATAAAATATAATATATTTATAAAATATAAAAAGTTTAATTATATCAGAAGCCTATGGGTGTGTGAAGGATCATGACTATTGAACAAAAAAGATATACAAGAGACATTAAACAAGGAGAAGTAACCACCATCCAAAGTATACATTTATTTATTATCTGATTATTTTACTTCTTTGGAGCACGGAACTGTAGTTCAAGCTCTCATGGCAATCTATATAAATATCCATCTTTTATTATCTGATTGTTACTCCTTTGTAGCATGGTACTGCAATTCATTTACCCTAAGGATGAGACCTCAATGGCTGGAATTGAACGATAAAAGCCCTTAATTTCTCAGTGATTTAACATGGAAATTACCATTGTGCTGAGTTGAGTTAATAAAGGTTGCTGAGTTAAGTTTATAAACAGCAACCTTTATTAACTTTCTGTGGAATACCTGTGTTGGTGAATTTGGGGTAGCATTGGAAAATTTTGCCATAAAGTCTGTCATTTTTACCATAAAGTCTTCAATCTACCATGGACAGTCCTGCTTTCCCTTATGTTTATCTCTAAGCGGTGCTTTCTTGTGTCAGTCATACAAATAGTTATTTAATCCAGTGTTTCCATCACTTTCTATTAGCGTGGAGGTGGGGAAACACTCATTCTTGTAAAAGATTTACTGAAAGGATTCCCTGTTGCCAATTCAGGTTGATTTCATCTTCTTGGAAGCTGCGTTTGAGTGAGGGAAAAAGCTTTAGATTTGTTTAGAAAGTTAAGAATCCCAGATGGTTGAAAATATTTAAATATGTTGAATTTTTTGCATCCTTGAATGACAAGACACTAAAGCCAGTTAAGATTGCAAAATATGATGTCAAGCTATGGCGTAGAAATTAGATTTTGATATTTTCTCTTTTTGTTCCTTAAACCAATGAAAGTCATTGTGAAGTCTTGGGAACAGTACCTGATGGTAGCTTATGCTGCATTTGTGTCATGAGCAGGGGTTGACATAAGCATGAACACACACTTGAAGACAGTGAAACTAACACTGAAGGGGAAAGCTCCTGTAACACTTGACCATCTCAGTGTCAGGGGCAATAATATTCGGTACTATATTTTGCCTGATAGCTTGAACCTGGAAGCGCTGCTGGTGGAAGATACACCAAGAATCAAGCCAAAGAAGGCAGCTGCTGGTATAGTTTTTTTTTTAGTTGGAACTAAATACATTTTTTAATAGTTAATGTTGTCTTTAGTTTTGTGTAAGCCTTTATGTTGTTTTCAGGGAAACCTATTGGTCGTGGGCGTGGACGAGGAAGGGGCCGTGGCCGTGGTCGTGGGCGGTAACTTGTATACAATGTATTTGAGAGTTTCAATGCTAGTACTTGGTTGTACAAAAAATATTGCAAGCACTTGTTGAACTTTTTGAGCTAATCTGTGGCACCCTATGTTGCTGTTTGAGTATTTTTTTGGGGTGGCAATTTCTATGGATCGAGGTTTTACTGGGGTCTATTTTCTTTTTCCTTAGATCACGATGATTTAGTTGAAATTTCTTGCATGTTATTAGTAATGTTTTGGGAGGCAAATTTTCTTGTGATGATAATATTTATGCTGCCATTTTTGCTGAAACGAAGTCTCAGAAGTTACAATAATGGCACACGAGGGTGTTATTTTGCAGAGTTGCACTTGGTTTGTTAAGGTCTGACAGCCCTTGTATGCTCCCTTGAAAGCTGTGAGGATATTTGTACCCAGTGAAAGCACTTCCTGAGCTTTATTTTGTACCTTAATATAGGTTTGGATGACTAGTTAGTCATCTCAGTTGGAACTATTTTCTTTAATTAAAATCTTGTTAAATAACCATGTCAAGAATGAAATGGATAGTTTATTAGTTAGAAACTGTGTTGCAAAATTAATTGCATGAAAGGATGCGATCAAATTTTTTAATATTAGTCTGTCTCGTTATTAACAATGCATTCTGCATGGTAATTCTAACAAATTTATCTTGTTAGAAAGCGAGGTTTCAAATTTCTCTAGCAGGTTTTTTAAAACCTTAGCAGGCCCAAAATACATCAAATTGAAAGATGAAAAGTTTTATAAAGCCAACTCAAAGTTTGTAAATAGCAATTACGACTTGTAACGTTTTTCCAGCCATATTACTTATTCTTCCAGTGCATTCAAATCTGTGTTGACATGCCAAAGATCAAACAGAAGATAGATAATATGAAATGCATTTTATTGCAGGAGGAAACTATTTCATTTTAATGCTGCAAATGTTTAATGTGAGGGCAGTTGAATTGTGATCACAGTTCATGATTCGTGTAGAATTGAATCTTATTAAGATGGTAGTGAGTCTGATGGGTATTCTTTTGGTTATTCACTAGTTCAAGTATAATGATCTGTCTTGATTACAATATGTTCTTTTACTCATGGGCACTTCATTAATATGATAGCCTCTTGTGACGATCCTCGATTTTTCTGTGGTTGGAAAGCGGAAATCATTTGTAGAAATCTTCACAAAGAATTTTGAGCCTTGTCATATCAAAGATGATGTAACCGATGAATTAGGTTTGTCAAATAAATCAGAAACCAATACTCGTTACCATAACCAAGGTTGCATTTAGAGGAACTTATAATTTGATAAATCATCTTGGGTTTTCAAATGGCTAAATCAAATAAATTGGTAATAATATGAAAAAAAATCAATTATTAAAAATCAAGCTGAAGTTTTAAAAATATACATCTTACTCAAGTACTAATTTTTTTTAAATTTTTTTAAAAAATGTATGGATTATTATTATTATTTTCAAAAGGGGTAGGAATACTATGCATCTAATGTATTCAATTTTTATTAGTTTAGTTAGCGAGTATATAGAATTGGAAAATTGATATATATATATATATATATATATATATATATATATATATTGTAAAAGTGTCAATTATCTTGTATTTTATGGGTTCATAATGGAAACATTTATTGCAAGTTTATATAATTTATTATTAATTAAGTTACGAGTGCATAGAATTAAAAAAGTTGAAAAGTAATTTTATTATTTATAACTGTAAAAATGTCATTTATCTTTCTTTTGTTGGTTCATCTTGGTAAGTGTCATGCAAAAGTTTAAGTTTTATTCATATTTTTATATATTTTTTAGTATGACAAATACTTTTAAGCCATTTAATCAATTTTGAATTCTAATTATGACTTGAATTACACGAGTACCTATTATATGCATCATTACAACCACTCTTTTTGTGAGTTGGTAGAGCAAATTAATATAAAAATAAGTTTGTTTTATATAAATACATACTTTTGATTCAACATTATATGTCTCCTTAAGTGACATTTCTAATTTATATATCAGCCTTTCATTGTACTCGCTGCAACACCAACAATAACTTAATGTGATGTGTTTTGTTAATGCTTGTCTTTGAAAAATTATAGACATTTTAATGATATGTAACCAAATATTTAAAGTAGCTAATAGAAAAAGCACATTCAACAGATTTTGGAGAATTTACGGACACATTCTAAGACCTCTAAAGCACACAAACTACCAAATGCATCAAGGACTATCATATGCAGTTTTGGCTTCTTTATCCATTGTGCAAACACAACATCCTTTAATGGAGCTAATAAGAACACAATACTCTTTAGTTTGAATGGAATTCAACCCATAAAATGTATGAAAGTCCTCATTATAAATTGTTTTAAGTTTTTTGGTCAAGAGTCTAGCAATACGTTTGTTTCTTTGGCAAAGTCCATTTAGAGAGTGTTGACTTGGTGGTCAGCACCTCCTTGGAGATTCGTGACATGGCTTAACCGCCTCTCGTGGATCGGGTTAAATCTGACATTTGTATCGGACATTGATAGTTCGAGCTTTTGGTGCAACGGCAAATGATTCCAACAATTGGTATCAGAGCCTTGGGTCACGGGTTCGAGTCTCCCTTCAGTGGGTGTTGAAGGCTCAGTTGGTGCTGAGGGGGAGATTGTTGACTTGGTGGTCAACACCTCCTTGGAGATTCGTGACATGGCTTAACCGCCTCTCGTGGATCGGGTTAAATCTGACATTTGTATCGGGCATTGATAGTTTGAGCTTTTGGTGCAACAACAAATGATTCCAACAGAGAGCAATTTAAAAACTAACAAATTCATTTTCATCCCAAAATTTGAAGACTATCAAAATCTCAAATTGTTAGCTGCAATAATGAAGTAGGAATCTTCCATAAAGTTGGCATTGTGACCCCTACCAATCTATAGGTGGATGGATTGGATGGACCTAATATCAATATATCCGATTTATCTATATCAAAATCGTTAGTTGCAACAATCAAGTAGTAATCTTCCATATAGTGATAGAAATTTGGACAGCACTTGAAAGCGCTATATCAATTGAGTTATAACATTAGGATAAAATGATAGTTTGATTATCTCAAATGATATGAATCTATAAATAAAAAGTACATGACACACCTTGCACATGATCACTACCTTAATGCAAATATTAATAATAACTAAAACTAATTGGTAAATCCATTTTGTATAGATTGGCCATGTTCATTTTAAGAGAGTTTAATTTGCAAGTTTCTTAAAAATAATGATAGAATAAGATTTCGATTCGATTAAGCCAATATCACACCCAACTATATTTTCAAGATCAAGGCATTTCTTTATTTCATAATAATGAGATTTACTCCTTTAACTATTGCATCTTAAAATTTAGGAGGAAAAAGATTGTATGCATATTGGTATTAAATATCTTAATAAAATATTCAACAAAATCTATTATGATTATTTTAGGTAAGACTTCTTATACAAGGCACATGGATTGCTTTTTTAATTATAGTTTTGATTAAGTAAAAGCAAGTTTTGAAAGGAACCGAAACTTTATACAGAAAGCCAAGAAAGATAGGGCAATGAAAGACCAAAAAATAACTGTGGAGCACAACCAAACAAACCAAAGGAACTAACCAATGTTCCCACCAAGTGGAACAAAAACCAGCCCAACTAACCACAACAAAGGGCAATCAAGATTTACATTTTAGCCATCCTTATGTGAACATAAAGACATCAAATGAAGGTTTGGAGACTTTAACTTTCTTTCCTTTAACTGTTGTCCATATGTCCTCCACCTTCTCAGCAGCTTTCTGCCAATCCAAAGATAAAACAGAAGAGCCCACTAAAGGGCAGGCCGCATCAGCATCCACAGAAGGGACATGGATAGCACCACTACCAATCCCCAAAACCCTCACAAGAGAAACATGGGCAACAACACCCACGACACCAGTATTCAAGACAATAGATCCAAAAATAGCATCAACGATCCAGTCAGGAACAATAGCAACAACTGAAGGAACAAGTTTTGTAATTATTTTATATTGGTCTTTATAATTAATTATACTTTTTCATGTATTTACATAATATAAGATAGGGAATTCCATTAAGATGTGTCTATACATATTTTTTAATGAATCAAAGTGAGGATATACATATGAAGGTTAAACAACACAATATGTTATTCAACCTATAATTTCATATGCATAAAAATAGACCACAACCTTTTGACAAAATAAAATTTTGAATACACTTTTGTGGGGCCGCATATACTATTGTTAATTGAAGATATTCCAATCAATCCTTCCAAACAATCTCAAATTAGTAGAAAAATTGTATTTTACGAACTATGGACTAAATTTGTTTAGATTGAACAACACAATATGTAGTTCGATAAAGAATTTCTATATAGAGTCAAATACTAACATGTAAATATGATCTAATTATTTGTATACAGATAAAACAATACAAAATTAAAGACACATTGGTTGGAATATATATGTTAATGGAAAAAACGTGGTGAAATCCATTCATACTTCACAACTAACCTTGAATATCCAATTATGTCCTTCCATAGTTGCCACCAACTTCAAATCAATAACATATTGCTTATATATGTTGAAAATATTTTGAATAGATATTTGGTTTAGAAAAGAAATGCATAAATGTAAAACACACTTTATGAATCACAAACTAAGTTTGTACAAACATAATAAGACAATATGTAGTCCAATGGAATCTTACCACAACCCTATACAATGGAATCCTACTAAAACCCTATACAATGGAATCTTACCACAACCATATAAGAAAATAAAATAAAAGAAACAAATAAACACAAAATAATTTTTATAAATCATGAATAAAACTTGTCCAGGTAGAACAATACAACAAGTAGCTCAACCTACAACTTCATATATACAATGAAAGCAAAACCAGTCTTCTACAACAACATAAAATCATGAATACATTTTTGATAGAGTAAACAAACCTCTATTATTTGAAGAGAAAATTATGAAATCTAATATTCGTTTGAAATAATCTCAAATGAAATAGTAATATATTGTACAAACCTTGAACTGAAGTTGTGCAGGTTAAACAACACAATGTGTAGTTCAACAAGAAACTTGAAGTCAAATCCTAAAATTTAAAATGAGATATACTTATTTGTATACAAGAATGAAACAACACAAAATGGTAAAGACACATTAGTTAGGGTGCATATACCTGTTACACGAAGTGATTTGAAATTGAAATGGAAAGAACAAAAGTAAACAACACAAAGATTAGCCACCCATGTCCATAAATGATAAACAAAGAAAGAACCAATAATCCCTCTTTAGATAGATGAATAACTTAGAAATATCAAATTCTATTGTAAATATGTTTATAATCCAATAGAATAGGAAAACACCAAAGAATAACTGCAAAAACTCTAAGACAAATCTGCAGTCAAAGGGAATACACATAAGCACACAAATTTGATATACATTTTCTCATTTTCTCTAATGAAAAATAAATAGCTCACAAACTATTCTACCCCTAAATAATGATTATGTTTGAACATAAAAATTTGTTGTTCTCCACTTTTATGAAATTGAATCCCCCCTTCTTTTTTGGAAATTTTTACAATAAATAACTAAGAGATGATCCTTTAATTTCTGTAACTAAATCTTTAAAAAATCCAAATTGATGACATTCATGTCCCTTTTAAAACATCATGATTTTTAAGATAAAGTCCTTTAAAAAAAGTGTAATATTAAAAGAGAAAACAACCAAGAGTATGGTGGTGGGGCCACATTAATTGCTTGAACCATCTTGCATCAATCATTAATGCTCCTTGTACCTTTAGCAATGGCATTGACAATTTAAGTTGCTTTGTTAACCTTGTCAAACGTTTGATTAGTTTTGTGAACTTCAATATTATTGATTTCCATTCTTCCTTCCAACCTTTCTTTTCTCTTCACACTTTACTTTTCTTCTATACTTTCCTTTTTCGACAACTCCCTTGGTTTTGCTAACTACCAATTCTATCAATGTTTTAGCATCCTCCCCTTTGTCCTTGTTGGTGCTCAAATGCATTTTCTTGAACTCTGTCGACATTCTTATAGGCTTTCAAAACTTCCTTATTTACTGCTTCCCTTTCCTTTTTAAACTTCATGCCTTTTTCTTTCTATAATGACAGTTTGATACTTTTTAAGAACCTTGTTGGGAGTTCAAGGACTTTTGCTAACCTCTAGTTTTACCAGTTCCATTCTTTTTTCTACCTTTGTGCTTTTCTTCTTTTCTTTGTTGGTAATTCGTTCGATTCTACTAATTCCTCATTCTAACGACACATTTCATATTTTGAGTTCTTTTAGTTTCATTTCTTCCCCTTTGTTTTGGGAGAAAAGTTATCACTTGTTGAGATTTTTGGCGCTCTTGCAAAACTTGTCGGTAATATGAGAAGTTATGATAAGCTCCTCTATTAACGCTTCCCCTTTAATATTTTTAAATGCCCCTTTTCATAAACCTTCTTAGTGGTTTGATAGGTTTTGCAAAATTTTCCTTTCACCGACAATATGTATTTTCCTTTGAAAATCTCAAACTTATCTTTCTTATTAGCGAGTTGGCCCCTTATGTGAACTTTGCCAAAAGTTTGAAAGGTTTTACAAACTTAAGTTTTTCCGACAACGGTTAGAATCATTATTTGCACCAAAAGACTTTCAGGGAATTTGAAGGTTTGGAAAACTTATGAAGTTGCTGACTTAGTTAGAAAAATTAACACAAGATAAAGAATTGGAGATAATCGACTTGTTTTGATTTTTCAAAGTTAGCATTTCAACATAAAATGCCAACAAAAGGGGAAAATTGACGAGAGTATAAAGGCTTTGGTAAAATAAATGGTTAGCCAAATCATGCCAGTTACTGATGTGGTTACCCAAACTTATAAAAGTGCCAACATGAGTGAAAATGGCTAAGTACTGATGTGGTTACCCAAACTTATAAAAGTGCCAACCTGAGTGAAAATAGCTAAGTATGGGAGATTTTTAAGAAAACCAAAGACTTAATAAGCCTTGTAAGGACATTCAAATGCTTCAAAATATTTTGGTGAAGGGAATAACGGTTTCTAAAGTGATGAAAAAATGGGGTAATACAATGACAAAAAGTGACAATACAAAAATAAAATATGAGAGCATAAAACACGCTAAAGGAAACTAGGTGCTCAAATTTTTGAAGAAGTTGACTTTTGGCACCAAATCCCCCATTTCTTAGGCACCATCATCATATAAAAGGGCAAGTGGCTCTTATTAATCCTAAAAACATTGATAGGTCCCATCCTTTCGTTTTGTATGTTAATAATACGATAAAGAAAATAAAATATACCGAATAAACCTAAGTGTTTAGATAACCTCACAAGGTTGACATGTTGGAATTGAATCCTCCATTTCTTTGGTACCATCATCACATAAAAAGGGAAAGTGGTGGTTGTTAAACCCAACAACATTGCCAAGTTTCATATTTTTGTTTTTATGGTAACTTGTGTGACGAGTCATTATCCATGGTGATTTAAATGTTTTTGATATTAATCAATAACAAAACAAGGGTGTTGTTCCTTACAAAATTATAGCCCGCATACGTAAAATCTACAGATCAAAACTCCCATTTAGAATAAGATCAAGAACAAATCATTAACAACACACTAGCAACACAACTAGTAACCCACATCAAGAGCAGGTAAACAATTCACCCACAACATGGGGAGGAAAAGGAGAGATCGAAGAGCGATTTTTCTTCATCGACAAACAATCGTCTAGGTGATATTTTCATTGGGGTTCCCACTACAAGGGGGAGGTTGTGGAACCGTCATTATGAGACTGCCAACACAAAAAGTAGGGAGTTGGCAATCCTACATATTATCAACCATAGGTTGGAGCAGATCAGGAGTAGTAGTTCAAGGAGGGTCCATGTGGCTAGAGGGGGACACACCAACATTAAGAGGTGGAGTTGGGTCCATCGAATATGAGAAGGCCAAATCTACAACAAGAGCCTCATCATTAGCCTATAAAGAGTTATTAGAGGAAGAATCAGATGCCACGATGGTTAAATGATTATCATTAGTGTCCTTCCACCAAGTGGTAGCACCTTTATGACATGAGAGAGAACAATCTATAGCTAGATGACTAGTAGATAAGCACTATTGACATTGCAAGAGGATGCCCTCATAGTCTAGTGATTGAGTCCATGACCTATCCTCGACCACAAGAACCATATGCATGTCATTTTGTTGGAATTTAAATATTTTTGATTATTTAAGTAGCCTATCAAGGGGTCTGACCCTTACACCACTACAACAAGGTCATGAAAGACCTTAAACAAAAGAGTGGTAGCATAGCTGCTAAAACACCTCAAGAATGGATAGACAACTAACACACAACCTAAGGAGGAGAGTGAGACTCAACATAGTGATTTTTTCTTTGCCTATAGATAACTGTTTAGCTGATACTTTCCATAGGGTCTCCACCACAAGGGGAAGGTAGTAGAACCCTCTTCAAGAGAGAATCAACAATGGGTAGAGTGTTGACAAAGCTATAACTCACCAACTAAGGGTTGGCATGAACGAAGAGCAAAAACAATCAAAGGAGGGTCAACCAGAGGGGACCACATCCACAACAAGAGGTGGGGTTGGATCCACCAGGTCAAAGGAGCCCATCTTAGTAAAAGTGTCACCCTATGGGGAAAAATCATTAGCATGTGAAGAGTCATCAAAGGAAGAGTCAGATGCATATAAAGTCAAATGATCATTATTTGCGTCCCTCAAGGTGATAGCACCTCTTCAATGTGCAAGAGAACAAACTATAGCCAAATGACCAGTAGAGAAGCACCACCAACATCGAAAGGGGAGGCCCTCGTAATGCAATGGTTAAGCCCATGGTCTATCCCCTACCATGAGAACAACCTCCCCATGAAGGTGTATGAAGATGTCAATGTCAACCAAAATGCGAGGAAAGGTAGAGAGACCCATCACAGTCGTAGCCTCATCTACCTTTAAAAAATGCCTCCTACTATTACCAACGACCTCAAAGAAAGAGTTTTCCCAAAAGTGTAGGGGTAGATTGGGGAGACAAATTCACACAGGATGTACACTGAGTGGTTCAGGAAGATGGTTAAAGGAGGTTGTCTAGGATTTTTTTTTGAGAGAGAGAAAGCGATTCCCCCACACTCACAGCTTTCTCAACACCAAATCATGTTCATTAGAATTAATAAAAACAACAATATAAAACCCCTTGGCATGAGGGAAAAGCTCAGTGTTACCAGAGACCAAAGGTATCCAATAAATTGACAACCAACGATGTAGATGAAGAAGAGAGGGCTAGAAGCTACAAAATCTACAAACCAACACATAAAATTGGTAGAAATCCACATTATCCACCATTGTTGGGCCACACACCACCATAGGGGATGGCTTGGCACAAGCCATGTGTTGAGATTTCTCCTTTAAAGGGACAACAACAATATAATTTGCAACATAGGAAAAATTGCATCCATTTTGGGGCACAACCACAAAACCAGGTCTCTGTGAAGTGTGCTCAGAATGCACAGCTCCACCAGAAGCCCTTCCACCATCTGAATTGGGAATTCCCAAATCACCACAAGCTATCCCAACTCACCAATAGAGGGAAAAATAGTAGTAGTCTCCCCCATGCCACAAGAAGAAATAAGAATGGAAGGGTTCACAACAACACCTAGTCCTGGCTTAACTCCCACAACTAGCATTTTATCCAATGCAGAAGTAAACCTAGAAGCCTCAGGGTCAAAGCCGATTGTTGCAAAGGGAACCAATGTAGAGGCGAGAGTGACTTTTGCAATGATTTTGAATTTGCACCAAGATTTTAATTTTATAATTTTATAGGTATGCCATTTTTAAGGGAGAATAACCATCTACGAAATGAGGTCTAAGAGGTTGATACACAGAAGTAGGATGATTGAATTTGACAAATGTGTAGTTATGTAAATATATATGTTTTTGATTGAGGTAAAAAATAGGTTTTGAAGGGGCCCCAAAACCCTGTACAAATATAACACTAAAGATTGATTAATAAAGTTCCCAAGACACAATAGACCAGCCAGACCAAAAGGCCAGAAACTCGAAGAAACACCCACAAAAGAACATTGCCAAAAATAGGAACAAAGTAGCCCAAAGAAAAAAAGTCCCACACCGCTGCATAAGATAAATCATTAGAGCCCCACAACAGAAGGAAAGGGGACTAACTTTTAGTTCCCTTCTTATGGGACCGAAGGGTCATGTCAAAAAAGGGGAGGACTTCTTAGAAAGTTTTCCCTTAACAGTGATCCAACCTTCGTCAACTCTAGCAGCCTCATCCTGCCAGCATAATGAATCCAAAACTGAAGAACCAACACCCAACATAGGTGTTAAATCTGCTAGTGAAGCATCCAACACATGACTATCAATAGACCCTTCCATGGAAGGATCAACAAAACCAGAATAAGCACCGATAGTGCCAGCATAACCAACACCCACAAAACCACTAGTAGAGAGCTGGCCACCATGCAGAGAAAGGGAAGGTCCAGAGCCCGCATAAGGGCACATAGGACAAGAACCTACTGCAACAACATACCCAAAAAGAGTAGCAGGAGGAAGATCAGGGCCCGTGCCATCCACCAACACATTAAACACTTGAGTGCCTAAGATAAGAGTAGACTCCCTCCCAGGTTGAGAGGAGCTTTTCAGAACTGTGTAATGCTGGGTGGAGGCACCCTTCCACCAAGATGGAGAAGAATTATTCTTCTTGAGATCCAAGCCACATTGGGATGAAATGTGACCAATTTTAAAGAATTTTTGACATATATATTTACATAACTACACATTGGGATAATTTTTTTGACAAAGGTCTCCCAAGGATGATTCAATTTTGATTTCAGCCGGGAGACCTTTCGAGGAATCAAGTTCAACCAAAAGGTGGGCAAAAATAGAATGATAAATATTAGAAGAATCATGGTCCAACATCAAAAAGTCCCCCAGGGCCTCACCCACTTCCTCAAGGACATAATCATGCCATAGATGAAGGGGGAGATTAGGGAGCCTAACGCAAATAGGGAACTTTCTAAAGATTTCAGAGGAGGGATTGAAATCGGGGTCCCAGGGCTTAACCATCAACATAAATTTGTCCTCCTCCCAGCTAAAGAAGTTATCACATAGGATCTTAATTTTGTCCCCAACATTATCAAACTTTCCTATGAGAAAACCTTTTGCTAAGGGAAATATATGAACAATATCAGATAATATTGGTTTCCATCTTCTAGAGACCCAGTAATGCAGTTGTGGTAGGCTAGGCTAGAATTCCCAAATTCGACAGATCAAGCCACAAGACTTAAAAATATCAGTGCTATTCTCCAAGTCCCCTTTAGCCTTTGAAGAAATCTTAACAGAGATGGAGCAACACATTGGATTCAGAGCAATGGAGGACATATTGTCGGCAGAAACCCTTCCTTTCCCACCTGCAATGGTCTTGGAAGAAACCTTGGCATAAGAACCTGCCACTAGAGAATGCTACAGACTAGAAGCCCTGAGATCAACCACAACAACAAGAGCCTTGAGACCATCTGCAACAACAGGAGCCCTGAGACCATCCGCAACAGCAAGAGCCCTGAGCCCATCCCTCGCAAATTTAGGATTAAATATGTAGGATGTGCATGGATAAATTAAAATTCAAGAAAATGATCTCAACCTCACACACAATTAAATTATTTATCAATTTAAAGCTATATTAATACATTTTCTAAAAAATTAAACACAAAAATATATAGAAAAAATGTATAGACATGCAAATTTCACCATCATTGTTACAACGATCATAAAAATAATAAAAGGTCAAGTTACTAACATTAAAAGTCTTAGGAAATTGTCCCGTAATGATTCCATTTCCCATAATGAAGCCCTCAATGGCTCTTGCCACCTCCGACCTGCCAATTTGAAAATTTCAATTTCAATAGTGCTTCTAAGGTTTGATGGGTTTGATCTTGGGGCCAAGACTCTTTTGCTGAGTGCTTACCCTCATGTGGGTATTGGTTAAGATTGTGTTGTCTCGCTATTGGGTTCCTCTATTGTACCTCTTAGTGCGGGTGGTTTTGGGGTTTTCAAAGGCGTGCTTGTTTGAAGACTTTGCATTGTTTCTACTTTTGGCACGAGAGTTTTTATTGAGGCAGTGCTTGCTGGTTCCAATACTTCCACACCTATTCTAACTAAGAACTCTTTCAAGAGTCCTGTTCTTGGGTTTTCTAATGCTATGAATTTTGGGGTTGGGGTCTCCCCACACAAAAGCCTCTTTCTATTGTGAATGGGAAAATATTTTCTCATGTTTCTAGATTTGTTAAAACTCTTCCTTCCAAGGGGAAATCTCAAACTCTCGCTTGTACCAAAACCTCCCCTATTGTAGTTTGTGGCCATGATGTGGTGGATAATGTAGAATTCTACCAATGTTGGAAATTGATGTGTAGATTTAATGATCTCTGTCCTTCTCTGCCAAATCTTCATTGATGGGTGACAGGTTCTTGGAGACCCTTAGTTTTTGGTAACATTGAGCTTTTCCTTTGTGCTAAGGATTTTTTATTGCTTATTTTGTTTCTTTTGATGATCAAGATTTGGTGTTGAATAAGTTGTGTGCTTGAGGGTTCACTCTCTTTTAGTTAAACTCTGGACTATCTCCTTCAATCTTCTTACTGAAACCACTCAATGTTTATCCAATGTGGGGTTTTCTTCCCAATCATCCCCTTTATTTTTGGGAGAATTCTCACTTTGAGGCCATCGATAATTGTACAGTCTATTTCTTAAATGTGGATGATACCATTGCGTCCATGGTTCTCTCTACCTTTGCACACATATTAGTTGATATTGACATCTCCATACCTCTTCCTGGGGATGTAGTTCTCCTGGTTAGGGATAGGCCATAGATTCCATCATTGAATTATGAGGGTCTCCCATTTCAATGTAGTTGGTGCTTCTCTATTGGTCACTTGGCCATGGATTGTTCTCTCTTGCATTGTAAGGGTACTACAACTTGGTGGAAGGATGCCAATGGTGATCACCTGATTGTCTTGACTTCCAATTCTTCCTCTAATGAATCTTCACAAGTTGATGATGACTCCCATGATGGTGCTCTTGTTTCTGATTTGGCCTCCTCTAGAAATGTGGGTCCTACTCCACCTCTTGTTGTTGATGTAGGCCCCCTTAGACGTGTGGACCCTTCTTCGCCTGTTGCTCCTGTTCTACTTCAACCTTTGGCAGATAATGTGCAACCTTATCAATACTCTTCTCCTTGTCCTCACATTTTCACAAAGAGGATTTCCCCACCTACTCCCCCTTGTGGTGGGGATCCTAATGATAATATTGCCTATATTGTTGTTCATTGGTGTTGGAAAGATCATACTTCCTCATATTCTCATTCTCTTCCCCACGTTGTGGTTGAATTGTCTACTAACTCTTGTTGTAGGTTACTAGTTGTTCTCCCAGTGTGCTATAAATGACATGTTTTGGCCTTTATTGTTTGTGGCATGTTCTTGACCAAGTTGTAATTGACTTTTTTGGTCTGTCTTTGTAAGGGCCAACAATTTTTTTATATAAAATATATTTTTGACTTTTACCCAAATAATATTTTTTAATTTTGAAAATAAAATAAGATCTTGCCACCACTCTAGATTTAACAACTCCCAATTTTTGGAAGATTTTCATTATTAAAAGTGATACTTCTAGAGTCAAATTTGGTGCAATTATCACTCCAAAATGTCATTTGGGTTCAAATAGTTGATAATTCCATAACATTATAGGATTATTGTCTAGGTTGTATGACCAAGTCTAGGCCCAAACCATTATAGGGTTATTGTCCAGGTTGCATGACCAAGTATTAGTTTGGTGGTTGGGGGGGTTCACTTGACCATGTAATAACATTGCTTCTATATGGAAAGGATGTTATTTTAATGACAATATTATCACAAGATGTGAGGGATGACTTTGAAAGCTTTAGAATTTTTTTGTCATGAGGTGGGGTGAAGGTTAACACTAGTAAAACTAAGGTCATAATCTCCACCTTGTAAAGAAAGAAGGTTCATAGGGGATTTATTTTTGAAGATAACCCAACTCTTTGCAACTGGTCGATTGAATATAAGTACCTTGAACTTGATTTCTACAGTAAATTTAATTAGATAACATTTAGAACAAAAAGAATATAGGGGGATGGAAAGCCTTATACTCACTATAAAATAGATGCAAAAGAGCCAATGTATAGGACTCGAAAACTAAAAAAACTCTTTTGGACTTCTAGTAGTTCTAGTAGCACCATATGGATGTGAGGTCTACGATAGCAACACTTCAACAAAAAAGTGGAGACAAATAGAGAGATTATGACAACATTTGATCACGAGTAGCCTCAAGATTAAGTCATCTATTCTATATAAGATTGTCTTGGCTGAGGCAAGGACTTTTCTTATTAAGGTGCTGACTATGTTTGGATTTCCTAGTTATTTAAAACAACAAAAGAACATGGAACTACATTGCTGGCCAAAAATGGCAGCAGAAGAGAAATTAGACCGAAGGAAGATCACTTGGATGAAACAAAATAAAAAATGGATAAATGAGTAGGGTATTAGCATAAGAGAGTGCCCAATAATAATGGGAAATAAAAAAGTATGTGCAAAACAAATATAAAGAAAACATGTGGATATGGCAATTTGGAAGGAAAAAAGGACACTACAAACATTTCAATCCCATATATGACCATACACAAAAAAAACTACATAGGAACGGAAAAAAAATGACAAGAAAAAATGTTAATTGCTTAGATAAGAACTAATTCACATCAACTTAGCTTTGACACCAAAAGATAGATGATATGTAAAAAAGAGTAGGCATAAAGATGATATTTTTATTGCACTCAAGAAGTGAAAATAGAATGACATTACTGTTGGCATTACTGGTAAGGATGCAACCAATAAATGGTAAAGTGGTGTTGGCATTGATGTCAATATCTAACATTGTCCAAATAGGGAACAAGTGACAATAGTAGTAAACAGTTGACAAGAGCAACTATTTAGGAAACCGATGACACATATTGAGCAGAGATGCACTTATTGCTCTGAGTAGTGACCGATGAAGTGAAGACTGTGACTGGTCAAGTCACTAACCAGAGAAGTGATCGGTAAGTATATGATCAGAACATAATCGGTATAGACAGAGAAAAGAAAAGTGACAGGTGAAGACAGACTTGAACACTGCATAAGGAAGGGTGTAAACTGATCATCTCTGATCGGTGAGATATCATTGAGACTGGTGAACCGGTGAAAGTCACAGTTGACAGACACTTAAGAGACTCTTCTACTGAGATTTGTTGCACAAATCATGCAAAATTTTGTGTTACAGAAAAGATCGATGAAAGACACAATTGAAGGATTTAATGTCGAGTTTTATGGCACAAATCATGACAAAATTTTGTGTAAAGGAAAGTATGTGTCACACATTTGATGTTTCCTTTACAAAACATAAACATGACTGCATGAAAAATCTCTTGGTGAGAAAAATCCAGTGTCATGCATCTGATGTTTCCTCTCATAACTGAGACTTGACTGGATGATGGATCCAAAGAAGATCTTCACGGATACTACAACATGCAAAAAGAAGGAAAGACAAAGGAAGTCTATTTATTCTTTAGCCATCAAAGAATATCATTTGCCTTCATTCTGCCAAAGAGAAAGAGTGAACCTGTACGCTTAACAAAGATACGGTAAGGGAAAAGGAGATCAAAAGAAGAAGAAGGGAAGAGTGTGCAAGGAAGCACAACAACCTGAAGAGAGTATACCTGTGGTGCCTGGTGACGACTCTCAGTGGATGAAATAGCGATCTTATCAGGCTCAAAAAAACCATTTTAAAGGATCAACCCCTCTATTGCTCTCTAACAATTGCAATAGTAAAATCCCAGTATTTGGGTGGACATTAATAGGTCCCTTGTATTAAATCTCTTAACCGTGTGACATCTAGTAGATGTTCTAAAGTCCTCTAACAAGACAGGTTTTAATAGGTCTTATTTTAAATCCCTTAATCGGGTCGCATCTAACAATTCGTTTGTAATCTTTTAACATGACGCACTTCAGAAGAGTGCAAAATTTGTGAGTTCTATTCACACCGTGGTTTTCTCCCACTTTGGGTTTCCATGTGATACATCTGGTGTTCTATACTACTATGATCTTGTGTTAGTTATTTCTTTTATAGGATTTGTTCTGCATGCAACAATAGTTAATTTTTATTAGAGTGTTTGAAGTTTTAGTGGGTGTTGATTCACCCATCCCCTCTCAGCACCGGTTGGGACCATCAATTGGTATCAGAGCCATGTTCTTTTTCTGTGTTGTTTAACCGCAACAAGGAAAAGATCAAATGATGAGAAATGAAAGACCCAAATTTTCTAAGGAATAATTTAGTCTGTGGTGCAATAGAATGAAGCTGTACATGAAAACCACTGGAGATCAGTTTTTGAACCATGTGATGACAAATTACACCAAACCTACCGGTACCTTGACTTCTGATCAACTGAAGGTCATAAGTGAGCACACAACTGCTATGGATATGATAGCCAACACGCTGCTTGACAACGGGTATGCAGAAATTAAAAATATGACTACAACCTGTCAAATGTGGGCGAAGCTACAAACTGTCTCCGGAGGTGACCCACATGTTCAAAGAGAAAAAGTAGAAAGCCTCAGAGGCAAATATGATGACATGAAGATGAATGAAGGAGAAGACATTGAGCGATACAACAACAGAATAAAAGAAGTGATGAACTCCATCAAAAGCACTGGAGGAACACTGAGTGAGAAAGATGTGATAAACAAGATACTGAGGACGTTGAGGCCATAATATGCTATCAAGATCTCAGCCATACATGAGCTCAGATCAGTGAGCACATCACAAGTCCCCTTGATTCTATCATCTGTAAGTTAACTGCTTTTGAATTAAGCAATTATGATAACAACTTACCTATGTTAGATGCTTCTTTTAAGTCTTCTATAAATATTGCTCCCATCAAGAAAGGAAGAGAGACCGGTAATAGTTTTACCGGGAGGTCTGGTCATTTCCTTGAAAATTTGCTCTTAGAAGAACAAGAGTAGGATGAGTTTGAAGAACTCATCGCAAGAAAATTTTCAAGAGGAAAAGGGAAGTACAAAGGGAAATTTCCATTGAAATGATTTTCTTGTAAGAAGATAGGACACATTGTGGCCAGGTGTCCAGAAAATGAAAATAAAAAAAAGTTCAACTGATTCAAGAACAAAGGAAAAAAATGAGTGATACCTTGCTGAGGAAGGCGTCACTAACAACAAATCTGAAGAATTGAGAGATGATGAGATTGCCTTTGTGGAAATAAAAGAAGAAAGCTCAGTGATAAGTGAAATGACACTTATCTCTAGATCCCACCAATGTGAGGACTGGATCATTGACAATGGATGCACTCACCACATGACTGGCGACAAAAATAAGTTCATCAGCTTGAAGCTTAATGATGGTAGATCAGTGACATTTGGAAACAATGCTCCCTGTGCTATTAGAGACAAAGGCTCAATAGTACTTGGTAATGAAGCTGTTTGTGATGATGTATACTGGGTAGAAGGACTCATGTACAACCTGATGAGTGTGGCTCAACTGAACAACAAAGGATACTTATTAGAGTTTGGATAGGGATCATGTATTGTTAAGAATCAATCAAGAGCACAAGTTGCCACCGGTAGACAGAGCAAAGGGAACATTTTCTACCTAAACTCAACTGAGGGGGCTTGCCTCATAGCAATTGCAAAAGGGGAAATAGAGAAAACTTGCCTTATCGAAAAAGATGACAATAGCTAGCTATGGCACAAAAGATTTTGCCACATAAACTTTGATGGCATAGTCAAAGTGAGTAGGAATAAGTTAGTCAGAGGGCTTCCTGACATCATAAAGCCTGATAGGGCCATCTGTAAATAATGTTAGTTGGGTAAATTGACAGGTACAAACTTCAACAAGTCTTATTCAGCTAAAAATGTACTGGATCTTGTTCATACGGATCTGTGTGGACCAATGAGGATGAAGAGCTACTATGGAGACAATTATTTTATGCTCTTTGTAGATGATTTTTCAAGGATGATGTGGATGCTTTTCCTTAAAGAAAAATAAGAGGCCTTCCATATGTTTAAAATTTACAAGGCCCAAGTGGAGAAGGATACCGGTAAAATCTTGAAGTGTCTGGGGTCGGACAAAGGAGGTGAGTACACCTCACAAGAGTTTACCAACTACTGTGAAGAAGAGGGGATAAAAGGCAGATGTCTGCACCAAGAACCCCTCAACAAAATGGAGTCGCTGAAAGAAAAAACAAGACTCTAATAGACTGTGCAAGAACTCTGATGATTGAAAAGGATCTACCCCATCACTTCTAGAGAGAAGCGATCAACACTACTATATATACATTGAACTAGGTTCAATTCAAGAAAGGAACCAATAAAACTCTATATGAGTTATTGTTTGGTCACACTCCCAGTGTAAGCTATTTCAAATAATTTGGAAGTAACTGTTACATCAAGATAGATGTTTACTACGACAAGTTTGAGCCAAAGAGTGACGAAGGCATATTTTTTGGTTACTCCACCAAAAGTAAAGCTTACCGGTGTCTGAATAAAAGAACATGTAAAATAATGGAGAGTGCAAACGTAAAGATATACGAGCATTCAGAACCAAGGAATAAAATCAGTCAAGGTGAATCTCACAGTCACCAGGATCATGATGCAAATGATGATTTAGAATTTAATGAAATAATAGCTGTTGATGAAGGAGAACATGTAAACAGACCCATTGAACAGGGTAATGTGCCTGAGCAAGGAAGGGATCAAAACATAAGACCGATTGAAGAAGATGAACATGAAGATGTTCATGATCTTGTTGGAAATGTGCCTCAACCGGAAATAGAAGACTAAGACCATCGATTGGTTCCGCCAAGGCATGCCACCTATCACTCCACTGATAACATTATTGGCGACAAACGTGCTAACATTCTAACCAGGAGAAAGGCCAAATAAAGTATCTATTTTCTTTCCAACATAGAACCTAAAACTACCAGAGAAGCTCTGGAGAAGGACAACTGGGTCAAGGCAATGAAAGAGGAGTTAGAACAAATAGTAAAGAATGAAACATGGACTCTTGTACCTAGACCCGAGGACAAGAATGTTATAGGAACTGAGTGGGTGTTTAGAAATAAGTTGAATGAAGAAGGAAAGGTGGTGAGGAACAAGGCAAGGCTAGTCTGCAAAGGATAAGCACAGGAAGCAGGTCTAGACTATGGGGAAACCTTTGCACTGGTAGCAAGACTAGAAGGGGTAAGAATTCTACTTGCCTATGTTGCCTATAAAAGGTTTAAAGTATATCAAATGGATGTAAAATCTGCATTTTTGAATGGTATACTGGAAGAGGAAGTGTATATAGAGCGTCCGAAAGGGTTTTCATCCACAGAGAAAAATGATATGGTCTGCAAATTGAAGAAGACTCTCTATGGATTGAAACAAGCCCCCAGGGCTTGGTATGAAAGATTACACTCATACCTCCTGACCATAGGATTCACAAGAATAGGTGATAACAACAATATGTATCTTAAGAATGGTAAAGAAGGGAACTTGATTGCTAAAATATTTGTGGATGATATCATCTTTGGAGGCAATGATAAAATGAGCAAAGACTTCGATGAAGAGATGAAGAAAGAATTTGAAATGTCCATGATTGAAGCAATACAATTCTTCATAGGTTTTACAAGTCCATCAACTCAATGAAGGTATATTCATATCTCAGTCCAAGTATATTAAAGAGATTCTTAAATCATTTGGGCTAGAAGAATCCAGACCGGTTGGCACACCAATGATAACTAACTACAAGTTATCAAAGGAGGATGATACCAAAGAAGTTAATGAAACACTTTACTGATCAATGATTGGTAAATTACAGTATGCTGTGCACAGTAGATCAGATATTGCACATGTAGTAGGTATTGTGGCAAGATTCTCTGCATACCCGAAATAGACACATTTGATAACAGTAAAGAGAATCTTTAGATATCTAAAGGGGATTGAAGAATATGGTCCCTGATTTCCTCACAAAGGAGGTTTTGAGATAAAAGTGTTCACCGATGCAGATGTGATCGGTAACATTGATGACATAAAGAGCACAAGTGGAGGTGCATTCTTTCTTGGAGAAAGGATTGTGTCATGGACAAGCAAGAAGCAAAACTGCATTTCACAATCCATAGTAGAGACTGAGTATGTTGTTGCAACAATCAATTACACACAGGTAATCTGGATAAAACAAATATTGGAAGGAATCTGAGAGTAGGTACTTGAACCGATAGCAATATTTTGTGACAACATGAGTGCAATCAATATATCCAAAAATCCTTTTATGCACTCAAAGACAAAGCACATTGCCATAAAGTACCTCTATCTGAGAGAGCAAGTGTAGAACAAAGAAGTCAAGCTGGAATATGTTCCCACAAAAGAACAAGCTGCTGACATATTCACAAAGCCTTTACTGAAGAGTACATTTGAGTATCTCAGAGGTAAGTTAGGAGTAATTCCCCTTCATGATCTTTAGTAAAAAGGATAGAGGAGATCTTCAATCCAACAAGCTTAAACAGAGGAATCAACCTCATCTAAACCGGATTGGTGACAAAGGACCGCTGCTCGAAGGGGGAGCAGACTTTAGGAAAGGTAGTCATTTGACTAGCCTTTGACATTATTGTCAAAGGGGGAGATTATAATCGGTAGTATTATTTGGACTGGTAAGGTATTTGCCATCAATGCCAAAGGGGGAGATTGTTGACATTACTAGTAAGGATGCAACTGGTAAATGGTAAAGTGGTGTTGTCATTGATGTCATTAGCTAACATTGTCCAAATAGGGAGCAAGTGACAATAGTAGTAAATAGTTGACAAGAGAAATTGTTTAGAAAACCAGTGACACATATTGAGCAGAGATGCACTTATTGCTCTGAGTAGCAACTGATGAAGTGAAGATTATGACTGGTGAAGTCACTAATCGGAACAATGACTGATAAGTATATGACCGGAACATAACCGGTATAGACAGAGAAAAGAAAAGTGACAGGTGAAGACAAAGACCTGAACACTGCATAAGGGTGTAAACCGATCATCTTTGATCGGTGAGATATCATTGCGACTAGTGAACTAGTGAAAGTTACAATTGACAAACACTTAAGAGACTCTTCTACCGAGATTTGTTGCACAAATCACACAGGATTTTGTGTTACGGAAAAGATCGGTGAAATATATAGTTGAAGGATTTAATGTCGAGTTTTATGACACAAATCATGATGGAATTTCGTGTAAAGGAAAGTATGCGTCACACATTTGACGTTTCCTTTACAAAATAGAAACACGACAGCATGATGGATCTCTAGGTGAGAAAAATCCTGTTATGCATCTGATGTTTCATCTCATAACTGAGACTCGACTGGATGATGGATCCAAAGGAGATCTTCACGGATACTGCAACATGCAAAAATTAGGAAAGGCAAAGGAAGTCTATTTATTCTTTAGCCAATGAAGAATATCATTTGCCTTCATTCTGGGAAAGAGAAAGAGTGAACTTGTATGCTGAGCAAAGCTATGATAAGGGAAAAGGAGAAGAGAAGAAGTGAAGAGTGTGCAGGGAAGTACAACAACTTGAAGAGAGCATACCTGTGGTGCTTGGTGATGACTCTCAGTGGATGAAATAACGATCTTATCAGGCTCAAAAAAGCCATTTTAAAAGATCAACCCCTCTATTGCTCTATAACAATTGCAATAGTAAAATCCTAGTATTTGGGTGGACATTACCAGGTCCCTTGTATTCAATCCCTTAACCGGGTGACATCTAGTAGATGTTCTAAAGTCCTCAAACAAGACAGGTTTTAACAAACCTTATTTTAAATCCCTTAACCAGGTTGTATCTAATAGTGCATTTGTAATCTTTTAACATTGAAGACTTTTAATAGGGCGCACTTCAGAAGAGTGCAAAATTTGTGAGTTCTACTCACACCATGGTTTTCTCCTGGTTTGGGTTTCTATGTGATACATTTGGTGTTTTATACTGCTATGATCTTGCGTTAGTTCTTTCTTTTATAGGATCTATTCTGCATGCAACAATAGTTAATTTTTATCAGAGTGTTTGAAGTTTTAGTGGGTGTTGATTCACCCCTCTCCTCTCAGCACTGGTTGGGACCATCAATTACAATATGGGATGTTCAGCCTATAAAGATATTTAAATCAATTACAATAAGAAACTATAGGTTAACAACTTGAGTAATCTATTTGAAGGAGACTTAACAAGAGTTGTAGATTTCCTAGGGTTCACCACTTATTGTATTGGTTAAGTGGTGGTGGTTTTGTTGTCCCCAGCTAGGTTCAAACCCCCGCTGAGCCATTGTGATCATGGGCTTATGCCTTCACTGGTCCAATGTGCTCGTCGGTTTGAGCCTCAACTTTGTAATAAGGGGACTTCATTGATTCATAGCTTCAGGTCAAAAGCATTTCACATGGACTTGGAGGGCGTGTCATGCTAGCGTCATTAGTTATGCTAAATTTTTTTCCAGTCACTTCTTCAAAAAACAAGGGCGTGTCATGCCAACATGCTTATCTATTTGATGACTATCCATAGGTCCCATTGACTATTTAGCTTCGTAAATGTTATTAAAAAGATTCATTCGTTCCATAACCAGAAAAAAAGGAAGTTAACAAAAGGGAGTTGCCCCTCACTCAAAAGACCAAGTGGCAATCTCTGTGAGAAGCATATTCTCCAATAGAAGAAACCACAATGCCCTCAAGATCACTTCTCACCATATACTCTTTACATGTATATGAATTTACAATCCTCTATACATAGAAGGGGGTCAAAATGAGGTACATGCACTAGCCTTGTCTTGGTGACCTTGCTCATACTATCAGCCAAGACAAGAAATTGTATAAAGAGTGAAGAGTACACGTGATTTAAAATGGCATTGTTCTCCTTAGCGAGAAATGTGTTTCATCCATGGATATCCATTAGTACATAAGACACTTGAGTCCCCCGTCTGTATGTCTGACAAGGTTATAGAAGACCTACAAAAACATCCACTCAAATTTCTTCTACCAGAATATGACGGGGGTCATTTTGCAATTTGTAATAGAATGTGATAGTAATCACGAAAAAATGAAGGTGAGTCTTCCACATCCGCGCATTTCTCCAACCAAATATCCCTCCTAAATAGACGAGGGTAATTTTTTCCCAGAACTAAGCATGTTCATTGCATTCATATGAGTAGGAAAGGGCTGGATGTAGCCACATGGCATTCCCTCCAGACATTAAGCCACGTATCCAAGTACCTTTGCAATCCAACCAATGTTAGAGGATATTTATTGCTGCCGAGTTTGTGGATGACAAATTTTACTTCTAATTATTCAAGGAAGATGATGACATTCATCAAAACACAAGGTATATGAACTTCATTAAGGTCCAACTTGTTTGAAAACTATAATATTGGCCAAGACTGCACCGTGTTCATGAAGATCTTGAGAAAACAATCAAACACGATGAACATCTCATATAGTTTGTTGAAAGACTTAAGTATTTAATTGCTTCTAATAATAATTCACCATACATGAATCATTCCATTAAATTGAAAGGAAACAACTTCAGTTGACTAGGATATAATGATAGGATTTGCCGGAGTTCAAATGCAAATTGATACAGCGTATATAAAATTCTTCCATCATGAATTCATCATGTTGTCTTACAGTGAGAGTAATCCATTAGATTAAAGGCCAATAATCACATATTGAAACATTTTAGTTACTAGCATCATATCAATTGTTGGAAGCTTTTGTTTGTTGAGATGAAGTCCAACGGACATCTCTTCTTTCCCTCCAAAGAAGACTCTTAGTCTTCCGACTCTTTGTATTGAGAGCTTATTATAAAAGCTACTGATGTAACCATTGTTTGTATTATGTTTTGACATCAATAAGAAACCTCTTCTCAGTGTGGACGTAGCCAATTGGTGAACCACGATAAAATCCGTGTTGTGTTTTTTTATATCTGCAATTCTTGTTACTCTATTTTTCTTTTAGTTTTACAATTGGTATCAGAGTGGGTTAGAGCCACTGGTTGAGAATCAGATTGGTTTTCTTCAACAACTATGGAAGATTTGAGAGTGCAAAAATTTTCTGGGAAGAACTTCGGGATATGGAAGATACAGATGAAATTGTTATTGATCAAGCAAAGTCTCTCAATCGCACTCGAAGGGAAAACAAAGAAGCCAAACACAATGAGTGACCCAGATTGGGAATCGCTGGATGAAAAGGCCAAAGTGACAATTTTTCTCTCTTTAAATGATAACGTGTTGTACAATGTTGCAAATGAAGCAACAACAAAGGTTGTATGGGACAAGCTCACAACCACATATGCAATGGCATCTGCAACAAATAAAGTCTTCATCATGAAGAGGTTATACAAATTGAAGATGAGAGAAGATGAGGCCATAACGAATCATCTCAATGATTTCAATATCTTGACCAACCAAGCGGATTCGGTTGGTATGAAACAAGACGATGAGAACAAGGCTGTCTTATTGTTGTGCTCTCTCCCAAATAGTTGGGATGGAGTTGTAACCGCTGTTAGCACTACAACATCAAGCACGAAAAAACTATCATTTGATGAAGTTTCAGCGAAACTTCTCAGCGAAGATATGAGAAGGAAGAATATGGAGTCTTCAACCAATGAAGCCTTAGCAGTGGTGCATACCGAAAATAGGGGAAAAAGCCATAATAGAGGTAGAAACAACAACAATTAGAGGTCTCAATCTGCAAGGTCGCAGTGAAGAGGTAGACAAAATAGTTGTTGGTTTTGTGGTAAAGCTGGTCGTGTTAAGAAATATTGTCGCAAATACAAAAGGGCCCAAGAAAGGGTTTTGGACAGCGAAGCAAGCACAACTCATGAAAAGGATTCAGGTATACTAATTCTATCACCAACTGACACAAAATCAGATTCATGGGTAATTTTGGACATGTATATTTGGGTGACAACAAAGCTTGTGAAATCATTGGAAAATACAATGTTGTTTTGCAGCTAGCTGGAGGAGTCAAATGGTTTTTGAAAGATGTACGACATGTTCCCAAATTAAAGAGAAATCTGATTTCCGTAAGCTAGCTATACACACAAGGTTTTCTCACTACTCTCACGGATAAATGGAAAGTCTCTAAAGGTTCCTTGGTGATTGCAAAAGGAGAAAAAGAAGGCAACCTTTATGTTGTAGAAACCATTAGTGAGGTGGGAGCTACGATGACTATTGTGGGCAGCGATGCAGCTCTTTGGAATCAAAGCTTAGGCCATATGAGTAAGAAAGGCCTTGAGGTGATGCTCAACCGTGATCAACTACCGGGTCTAAAATCTGCAGATTTGGAATTCTGCGAACATTGTCTTTGTGGAAAACAAAAACGGGTCAGCTTCTTGAAGAATGGACATGACAAGAAGACAACATCGTTGGAGCTAGTACACTTGGATGTCTTCGGACCTACGGAGGTATCTTCTTATGGAGGTGCAAACTATTTTGTTACTTTTCTTGATGACTGTACTCGAAAAGTGTGGATTTACATGATGTCTTGTAAATCCGAAGTGTTTTCAAAATTTAAAATTTTCAAAGCACTTGTTGAAAATCAAAGTGGTCATAAAATAAAATGTCTAAAGACGGATAATAGGGGTGATTTCTGTTCTTTGGTGTTTGATAATTTTTGTGCAGATTATGGTATTCGTAGAATCAAGGTTGTCCCATATACTCCACAAGAAAATGGGGCAGTGGAAAGGCTAAATCGAACCATTCTAGAGAAAGCTAGATGTATGCTTTCTAATGTTGGTTTGGACAGAATTTTGGGCGGAAGCATGTAATACCACTATATATTTAATCAATCGTAATCCCTCATCTCGATTGGATTTCAGCATTCCGGAAGAAGAATGGTTGGGAAAGAGAATTTCTTATTCTCACATTCGGGTGTTTGGTTGTCAAACATTTGTTCATGTTCCTAAGGAGAAGAGGAGTAAACTAGATTCAAAATCACATCACTATATATTTGTGGGCTATGGTGAAGAACAATTCAGTTTCAGAATGTGGGATCTGGTTGAGAAAATAATAGTGAGGAGTCAAGATGTTATTTTCAATGAGGAAATATTTCCAGCTTTGGAACCAAAATCTACACAGTCCAAAGTCTATGTGCCTTTCTCAATCTTTTTAGATAATACTTCATAGGGACAAAACAATGGTGGTAATTTACAGTCTTCAAATCCCCTTTCACCTATATCGGTTTTAGCTCCAGTCCCTGTTTCATTTTCATCCTCTACTGGTGATAGTTGGGATGATAGCCATGCTGAACAAAGCATTAGCTCTAATATACCTACACAAGCGTTGGAGGTCCCTCCTCTCCCCACATGAGCTTCTAATATTTCATACATCAGAATTACCGCAAATGATAGTGCATATAGCAATAAACATCTTCAATGTGTGCCCGAACAGAAAAACATGCCTGCTACGGGTTCACCACCGATCACAGGATGGACGCACCTCTCACCCGTGACTGTCTTCACTACTCACGCGGATGGACAACCCTTGTCCTCTCTCCACATCGAGACTCCCAGATATGTGCAACACGAGGGAGCTGTTGATGAAGGGATCATTTTTTCTTTGCCCCATTCGCATGACTCACCTCTTCAACCAATAGATGCCATTAATAGCATGCTCCAACTAACAAATGGTCACTCTATTTTTGAATAGAGTACTCACGTGGAGACCCTAGGAGTTAGTAAATTGGGTTTGAGACACACATCTTCTAAGAATGTAAGGGATTTTGAATAGAGAATAGAAAAATTTGGTGTCCATTCCCAGACTGGAATTTGTGACAAAACTAATCTTTTGGAAAATTCAAATAAGGGGGCAAATAATAACAATAATGATTCAAATAATAATAATCAAGGATTAAGGAGATCTACCAGACACAGGAAAATTCCCTCTAAATTTTCAGACTATGAATTGTTATTCGCTGAAGAGGCAGAGCCTGAGATTTTAATCTCTAAGCATATAGAACCAACAAATTATAAAGAAGCTTGTGTGAGCAGTGATAATGATAAATAGATGACTGCTATGAACGAAGAAATGAGCTCCTTGGAAGGTAACCACACTTGGGATTTGGTCTCTCTGCCACCAAATCGGATACCACTTAAGAACAAGTGGGTTTATAAATTGAAAGATGAAGGCGGAGGTACAAAACGCTATAAAGCTTGATTAGTGGTAAAAAGATACGCTCAACAAGAATGCATTGATTTCACTGAGATTTTTTCACCGTTGGTTAAAATGACAACCATCTGGACTGTATTGGGACTCACAGCGGTGTGAGATCTTGAACTGGAGCAACTTGATGTAAAGACTGCATTTCTACATGGTGATGTGGGTGAAGAGTTGTATATATGGAGCAACCTCAAGGTTTTATCGAAAAAGGGCAAACACATCTTTATTGCAGGGTAAGATGGAGCTTATATGGGCTCAAGAAAGCCCCACGACAATGGTATTTGAAATTTGATCGTTTCATGATTGATCAAAACTTCATAAGATGTGAATCCGATCCATGTATTTATGACAATAAACTTCCAAATGGTGAATTCATTATTCTTCTTCTATATGTTGATGATATGTTGGTAGCCGGTACAAGTTCTAGAATTGTTGGTGAGCTGAAAACAAAATTAGCAAGTAAGTTTGCCATGAAGGACTTAGGGGCAGCTAAGAAGATTCTTGGTATGACAATCACACGTGATAGAAAGAAAAAATAAATTACTTTGTCTCAAAAGGATTACATTAACAAAGTTGTGGACAGATTTGGCATGACTGATGCAAAGATAGTTTCTTCTCTTTTTTCTTCTCATTTTTAGTTGTCTTCCGAATTGTGTCAAAAAACATAAAAGGAAAAGGAATTCATAGATAACATTCTTTATTGTTGGTGCTTCGTTGTGTGCTGGTGCTTTGCCTTCTGTGGGGTTGGCTGGGTCTTTTGCTGATGTTGTTTCCAAGACGGTTGGGGCTGCAAAGGGATGTAGGGTTTCCATTACCAATGGGGCTCCCATTGCCCTAGTTCCTGTTTGTGAGTCTTTATCTGTCAAGCTATCCTCTGATGCTGATAGAGATTTGATGAACAACAGTGAAATTTTTAAATCCCACAGACTGATTTGTCGGTTTCAAAGTTTTTGGCCCAGCCTTCCCCAATTGCATGATTGGATCTCTCGAAGATGGGAACCAAAATTAATAGGTACTGTTAACATCTTTCCAATGGCAAAAAGCTTTTTCATTGCTAAATTTGATAATGTTGTGGATAGAGCTACAATCTTATGTGATTATTTCTTTTGCTGGGAGGATGAAATTTTTTTGCTCCTGCCAAGCCGTGACACCCTGATTTCAATCCTTCCACTGAAATCTTTAGTTCTATCCCTATATGGGTTAGGCTCCCCAATTTGCCCCTTCATTTGTGGCATGATTCCGTCCTTTTTGAAGTGGGTGGGGCTTTGGGGGATTTCTTGATGATTGATAATGATTCTGATAATATGTATCATTCTATTGTTGCTTGTATCTTGGTAGACATTGATACATCGAAGAGCCTCCCAACTAAAATTAAAATTGAATCATCCTTGGGACTTTGGATTCAGTAGCTTGACTTTGAAGGCATTCCTTTTAGATGTCGTAAATGTTTTAAAACTGGTCATATTTCTTCCCAATGTGGCTTCATTTCCAAGAAGAAGAAATCTTCTCCTTCTTGGTGGAAGGGTGTTTCTACCCAACATTACACTGTCTTGAAAAACTCATCCCACCCTGAGATGGAGGCTGCTCCTGATACTGACAATCCTCTACCTACTGGTGAGAAGGTTGGCTTATGTCTTGATATTAATGTTGCTGAAGGGTCTGTTGGGGCTGCTGGCTCTGTCCTTGTCCCTGTTGCTGGAGCTGAAGGGTCTGTTGGGGTTGCTGGCTTTGTCCCTGTCCCGGTTGCTGGACCTGATGGGTCTGCTGGGTTGGCTGGCTCTTTCCCTGTCTCGGTTGCTGGACCTAAAATTTCTCTTTCTACGCTGGGTGATTCCAGATTTTCTGCTATTTCGGTGGGTGCTAGATTTGCTGGAAAGGATGGTATTTTATTAGATGCTGGATCAGACATTACTACTCCATATCATGGTCACCCTTTGGCTGGATCTAATGGCAGCCTTGCACTGACTGTTTCTCTAGGTGACTCAACCCCACTTTTGGGGGTTGGTTCACCATCTCTGGATTCATTGTGCTGACAGAATAAGGCTGCTAGTGTTGAAGAAGGCTGGATCACAGCTAAAGAAAAAAATTCTAAGAAATCCTCCCCGACTTTTGACATGACTTTTCGTTCTCATTTGAAGGGGAAAAAAAGATAGTGTATTTTTTGTTGCGGATTTTCAATGTTTTATCTTTTGCAGCGGTGTGGGTGTTTTTTTGACTGGATTCTTTTGAGTGGTTTCATGGGGATGGTGACCTTTTGTTTTGGCTGATCTGTTGTGTTTGGTGTACTCCCATTGTTATATCTTAAGATTATTCTTTGTAAAGGGTTTCGGGTCCCTTCAAAACTTGTTTTTTCAATTAATCAGAACATTCCTTATAAGTCAGCAGTTGGTAGCATAATGTATGCTATGGTTTCCACCCGTCCTGACATTGCTCATGCGGTGGGAGTAGTAAGTAGGTTCATGAGCAATCCCGGGAAGCTTCATTGGGAAGTTGTTAAATGGATACTAAGATATTTAAAAGGCACTTCAGATTATGTTTTATGTTTTGGTGGCAACAATGAACAACTGCAAGGATTCACAGATTCCAATCTTGCTGGAGATATGGATAAAAGGAGGTCTAGTACCGGTTATACTTTCATGTTTGCCTGATCTGCCATTAGCTGGGCCTCGAGGCTGCAACACTCTATTGCTATTTCTTTTGCTGAAGCCGAATACTTGGCTTTTTCTGAAGGTGCTCGGGAGATGATTTGGTTGCATCATCTACTTGGTGATATGAAATATCAACAAGATGATTATGTTCTATTCTGTGATAGCCGCAATGCCATTTTCATGACTCACAATCATACATCTCAGCGACGTTCCAAACACATTGAAATTCATGCTCACTTCATGAGACACATGGTCGAAGAAGGAAAGCTGAAGGTTGTTAAGATTGACACTAAGGTCAATCCGGCTGACATATTCACCAAAGTTGTACCCAAAGAGAAGTTCGAATGTGCTAGGACTTCTCTTGGGCTTGTAAAGAAAAGATAAATCAGCAGGACGAGCAGGGGAATGGTTAATTGGTGGTAGCACCCGTTGGCCATCAGGTGGGAGATTGTTGAGATGAAGTCCAACGGACATCTCTTCTTTCCCTCCAAAGAAGACTCTTAGTCTTCTGACTCTTTGTATTGAGAGCTTATTATAAAAGCTACTGCTGTAACCATTGTTTGTATTCTGTTTTGACATCAATAAAAAACCTCGAGCTTATTATAAAAGCTACTGCTGTAACCATTGTTTGTATTCTGTTTTGACATCAATAAGAAACCTCTGCTCAGTGTGGATGTAGCCAATTGGTGAACCACGATAAAATCCATGTTGTGTCTTTTTATATCTGCAATTCTCGTTACTCTGTTTTTCTTTTAGTTTTACACTGTTGAGCAGCTGCATCATGATCAGCAATAAGCCTCTCCAATTGTTGTTCAGCTGCAGCAGGAAGAAGATGAGGATGGTCCTTCAAAAGCTGAGAAAGAAGTTGAGCAGTAGGTGACTCCATCTGAAGAGGAGCAATAGGTTTACTAGTTTCCGCTGGGTTTCCACCAGCTCTAACAACCAAAGACTGCTCTTTTCTTCTCTTTGAGAATGCACATAACCCCCTCCATTGCACGCCTAGTGCTGAAAACTGTAATTTACAAGGCAGGGGAAAATGTAAAAACTAAGAATAAGGATGGTCATTCAATACCCTATTGTTTCACGTGTGTGAGCATCACCTGATGCTGTGAGTCTGAAGTATACCACTCAGGCTTACTAAGCATGGGGTCTATGAACCACTCTTCACAACAGATGGGTCACACGCAAACTCAATAATAAAGGCAATCATGTTCACAAAAAATGATACTTAATCGGAATAATAATTGCAAGATTGTCCCCCTCAAAAACCAAATCAAATTTAAAGACACCTTTAATTCTATAGCTTAAGTGACATATGCCTTCAGCTGATCCGAGAACATATAAGACCAAAATAAAATAAAAGAATCAAGCATGGATCCAGACACCATTAGCAAATGGACTCCAGCTTCAGAAAACTCCCAAATTTCATCTCAGCAGCTGCCTTATCTCAAATAAAAACCTTGCATAAATCTGGGCCTTTAACTTTTTACTCCTGAATCACACATACTTATGGCAACCCATATTTTACTGACAAAATTATTTCATTTAAATTAAAGTTTAAACTAAAGAACTGAAAAAATATTTCAAGTGGAACAATTTTATTGCTGCTTAGTTTATGGATGACAAATTTTATTTCTGATTATTCAAGGAGGACGACATTCATCAAAACACAAGGTATATGAACTTCATTAAGGTCCAACTTGTTTGAAATCAATTAAATTGGCCAAGACTGCACCGTGTTGATGAAGATCTTGCGAAGAGAATCAAACACGATGGACATCTCATATAGTATGTTAAAAGAATTACGTACTTAATTGATTCTAATAACAATTCGCCATACATGAATCATTCCATGAAATTGAAAGGAAACAACTTCAATTGACTAGGATAGAATGATAGGATTTGCTGGAGTTCAAATGCAAATTGATACAGCCTATATAAAATTCTTCCATCATGTTGTCTAACAGTGAGCAATTCATAAAAAGAAATGCCAATAATCACCTCTTAGCTAAAAAAACATTTCTCAATGACAGGGTATATTGAAACATTTTAGTTACTATCATCATATCAATTGTTTGAAAGAATATGTCAATTAGAGGAAGCCCCTTCAAGCTGAGCACTGACTGAGATATTTACAGGGGTATCTTCTTGGGGACAACTTATCCAATACTACAAGAAAGCAGCACTGTGAGCATTTCTTTGTACAGTTCAAATTTGCCCCATAAAGTCAAAACAAGCCATTAATCTGGCTGATATAACTCTGCCAATGCTTACAGAAATGTTAAGGCTATTATCCTCATGTTTACAGCTTGTAACGCAACACACTATATCCTAATTTGTTACAAAGTGGTACCTGGAATCAACATAGCTTTCAACATCCCAAAGAAAACTACCAAAAGTAACAGCCTCCAACACCAAGCTAGTCAAACCTGAAAAGCTTATCTGAATGACTTCATCATTTGAAGCTGCTACAGACCCAGATAGGATCTGGATCTCAGGCCTTCCAAACAAGGCCTCAGAATGCCTCTCAATTATACCAACTCCTTCCTTTGACCTCATTGTAGCATACCTCTGCAATGTATTTTGATCAAAAGATACCACATATGCTCTCAACTTACAATGACTAACATTATTGAGCTGTGATCCGGTAGGATCTTCTGAACCAAGCACTGATGCTGATGCAACATCTGGGGGCAAGTCACCAACCTTAAATTCATCTGCATGAAGATTCCCGACATTACCTTCTTCATTTGATCCAAAAGGAAGCATTTTCATGCTTTTCTCGAGTTGAAAACGTTGATCCACCCTTCTTAAAAAGTATCCATACATAACAGAAGCTGCATATACTTGCCCTACTCGTAGCTTGCTAATTTGAGCGACAGAATTTGTGTCTAACAAGCGATTCCCGAGGACAAGGGAAAGGTGATTCTTTATCATTTCAAAGGCTTCAGAAGAATGCACTCTCTCAAGCTTGTGGTCTTGTTTAGGCCATGTATCCACTCTACCAGTAACAGGATCAGCCTCAGAAATACCCAAAATCAATGAAATCCCAGCATCCATAAATTTCTGGACAATAAGAGCATAAATTGTTTCTTCAAGTGCCTTTCGCCTTTCTGCAGCCTTCAACTCTGCAATCCTCCTAAACTCCAATGAAAATGAAGGTCAGGCTTCTCAACATGAAAATATAAAGCCAAATGGAAAGCAAGACATGACATTCAAATACTGAATTGCTCTTTTAGAACACTAAAATACAAAGCACTCAACTAACCTGTATAAAACAAGTTCTGTACCGGATGTTGTTGGAGGCTCCTGTTGAGCAGCTGCATCACGATCAGCAGTAAGTCTCTCCAACTGTTGTTCAGCTGCTGCAGGAAGAAGATGAGGATGATCCTTCAAAAGCTGAGAAAGAAGTTGACCAGTAGGCGACTCCATCTGAAGAGGAGCAATAGGTTTACTAGTTTCCCCTGGGTTTCCACCAGCTCTAACAACCAAAGACTGCTCTTTTCTTCTCTTTGAGAATGCACATAACCCCCTCCATTGCATGCCTAGCGCCGAAAACTGTAATTTACAAGGCAGGGGAAAATGTGAAAAATAAGAATAAGGATGGTCATTCAATATCCTATTGTTTCATGTGTGTGAGCATCACCTGATGCTGTGAGTGTGATGTATACCACTCAGGCTTACTAGGCATGGGGTCTACGAACCACTCTTCACAACAGATGGGTCACATACGCAAACTCAATGATAAAGACAATCTTGTTCACAAAAAGTGATACTTAATCGGAATAATAATTGCAAGATTGTGTCACAGAAAAAAGATTAAAATTGACCTTAGGCTTAATTCTTATTTTCCAAGCAATCTAGTGATTAGCATCTGTTTGAACCCTGATTCTTGCCTCCTCAGAAACCAAATCAAAATTGAAGACACCTCTAATTCTAGAGCTTAAGTGACATATGCCTTCAGCTGAACGTATAAGACCAAACAAAAATAAAAGAACCAAGCATGGATCCAGACACCATTAGCAAACGGACTCAAGCTTCAGAAAACTCCCAAATTTCATCTCAGCAGCTGCCTTATCTCAATTAAAAACCTTGCATAATTCCGGGCCTCTAATTTTTTACCCCTGAATCACACATACTTATGGCAACCCATATTTTACTGATAATATTATTTCACTTAAATTAAAGTTTAAACTATAGAACTGAAAAAATCTTTCAAGTGGAACAATTTTATACGAACACAACATGAACTGTCAGTGTTAGATCACATTAAGGGTTATCACTCCCAGTACTATGGTGCAGGTAGTCCCGTGACGGATTGAAATTCTGAAAAGGGCAAGAAATAACTTTGAAATTTTAAGCAGCTGCTGCTCCACTATAGTAGAAAAAGATTCCAATTTATCCTCTCTTCCTAATTTTAAAGTTTCATGTGAACACTCTACCTGTCCACAAGCTAAATATTTAATCTTTTAAAAGACTAATAATTGCAAAGTGTTCCAAATTCTAAAAAGTAGCAACCGAACCGAAGATTTGATGATTTTTGAAAAAACATATTCCAGAGAAAATGATGAAAATCTCAAAGACTAAGAGCTAAACTCAAGATTTCATCTTTTCTAAAGCTAAACTTTTCAAAATCCTAACAATTGTAGATAAGCTAGATTTAATTTATTAAGACTAGCAGTCAGGCTGAAGATTTGTGTTTTTTCAAAGACAGACTGTTCAAAGTCCTTAAAAGTGGCAGAGCTGCTGAAGGTTTTTTAATTTACACAGTCAAATGCAGAAGATTTCAGGAAATTCAAAACAACTAACTTTAACCTAAGGTTCATAGGATCATGGTGAGCGTAGTGATTAAAACAGGGTACCGTCACGCATAAATTGTTCAAATAAATTAAGCAGTTTCAAACCCCAACATATATATATTGCTTGGGAGTGGGTGCGATTCTACAGTATCACAACTGTTCAGGCAAAATTATATCTAAAAAAATTTAAAATGAAAAACTACTTAACATTCTCACAATACGATATATACACATCTGGTTTGAGGAAAAGAAAAACAAACAGAATTGATATCTACCTTCAAGGGGGCATGAGAAAAACCAGAGTTTGGGTGTAACGCTACACATCCCTTGTTACTGAGATGGCAGCCTGCCTTCACAACTCCACTACCAAGACCTTGCATTTTCAGATCAAAAACCTGAATTCCCACCAAACAAAATCAGAAAACAGGAACAAGCAATCAAACCCTCGGTACCAATTCCAAAACTACCATTACGAAGATATAAAAAATTGGGAACTGAAAGAGTACCCTGCACTGCACAGCAGAAGACATGGCCACCGATCTCTCAATACAATGCTTCGATTCACAAAAATGTCTCGTGACTTAACAGAGATATTAAGGACTATTTATATTGTCTCTAGTTTCCAGAACTTGCGTGCACTTGTAGACCACTAAAATTTGTATTGTGGTTTAACGTGTGAAACGTGGCGATCGCAAAAATGGAGTGCCGGTGTTCAGAATTTAATCCCAATTTCATAAATTAAAAATTGTCCTTGATTTTTTCTTTAATCCGAGATACTCTCAATTTGGCGTTTTGCAGATGTTGACTACTGACTGTTGTTCTCCAAAGCCGGCTATTCAAAGCAGTTTAGATAGAAAAATGATTTAGAGTTTTTTAAGCAAATATGATGCCTAGTTATAACTTAGCATTTGTATTACGACCTAATTAGAGGAGGACTTTATATTTTATAATGGTTTATTGCTGTATTGAGGGAAAGTCATTTTGTCTAGCGTGTTAGTAAGAATGCTTAGACGAGGATCCTATTCTTTTTTTGTATCTATTAAAAAACTAACACTCAAAAGTGATTGATCATGTGGAAAGCCACACATATTAGTAGTATTTATGTTAGGGTTTATTAAACTAATAATAAAGTTTAATTATATTTCTAAATTAATTTGAGATAATTCAATATAATAAAAATATAATTAAGAATGGGAGCCTTGAAATGGGTTTTCAGTTTTTTCTATTTTAAATAGTAAAGTTGTAGTTTTAATATTGATTTTAGGATTTTTTCTAATTTTGACTATGTAGTGTATTTCAAGATGCTCTCATTGTGAAGAGTAAGTCTTGTGAGAAGAATAAGCTACTAGCCATATAATTTATTATGTAATGATTTATGATTAGAATTAAAGTTTTATTATATTTTAAAAAGAATTTGAGAATAATTCAACATTTCAAAATACAAATAAGAATAAGCATTTTGAAATGGTTTTTTTAATTTTTTCTATTATAATTATTAAAGTTATAGTTTTACAACAAATTTTAGAGATTTTCTAATTGTGGATATGATTGGTGATGTAGATGTTATAATTCATGATGTTCTCATAGGATAGGCTTCAAATTATGGACTTTAGTGTCTATTGCCAGCCAAACTTCTTTCAAATTGAAAAATCTGCCAAATAATTTTTACCCATAAAAAATAATTGTAATGATTTTGCAATTTTTTCAAAAATATTTAACTATTATTACTATATATATATCTTTTAGTATTATCTATATTTTTTTAATATTTTAAATAAGAAAAATTATTAAAAAAAGATAAATATTAATAAAATTACTGATAAATTTTTTTCTTCTGAATGTTCCCAAATAAGATTGTAATGATTTCACATTGCTTAAAAAATTTAAAAACATAAATATTTAAATTTTATTAGTAAGAAAAATAATGTAAATCTATATTTTATTATTATTTTCTTTTTATAAGAATATCCATGAGTATTATTTTTTTATTAATTTATTTTTTTAATGTTTCATTTAAAAAAAAAAATAGTAATAAAAGATAGTAGAATTAATTATCTATGTTATTGAATAACAAATGAACAAAACAAAAAATACTTATAAAACATACACTTTTAAAACAATAATTTGAGATTCACATACACTCCAGGAGCAAGGTCTTTGTACTTTTAAATCTCCAATCCTATCGGTTATGCTTTTTACAGATTTGTTTTATTGTTTCTTAAACACAAATCTTTCCATTTTTGCAAATATGAATTTCTATTGAAATAGAGTAGGCACAAACAAGAGTTTGCACATTCAATATCGCTTTAAGAAGTGGATTAAACATGTGTTAGAAAATTATAGATTTGTTTAGGTACATATAATCATTTCTTTTTTTTTAGTACATTACACACTCTGGTGTTGTTTTGATAAACTTTTTGATTAAACATGCATACCTGTATTGATGGTTTTCCATGATTTTGAAGACCATTGATTCTAATTTGCGAAAATATTATATAAATAACAGAGAAGATTGTAGTAGATGACTTGCATTTCTTTATTAGACCATAAATACAAATAGATATTCAACTAGCCTTACTCTCTCTACAATATGCTAACTTTGAGGAATGAAATTAGCTCTTGCATGTGAGGATCGATTAGAGGGAAGACACAATCTTAAATTTTTCCACTCTTGATCCACAAACCATGGTTGTGGCTTAATTGTATGTCCCCTCTTTGTTCTCAAGTTTATACATATTGCATTTACTTGAATGTTTCTAATTTGAGTCACATTACACACTGTGTTGATGTTAAATGGTAGACTTTCTTTTTAAATATACATACCCTTATTGAAGGTTTTCCACAATTTTGAACACCAATCACTTTGACTTGCTGAAATATATGGATGAATAATACAAAATATTGTAGTGTATGACTTGCATTTTTTTATCAGACCATAAATAGAGATAGACATTCAACTAGCCTTACTCTCTTTGCAATTTGTAAACCTTGAGGAATGGAATTAACCCTTGCATGTGTGGATCGATTAGAGGAAACACACGATCTTAAAATTTTACACTCTCAATCTACAGACCATGATTACGACTTAATTGCATGCCTCCTCTTTGCTTTCAAGTTTATATGTATTGCATTTGCTTGAGTGTTTCTAATTGAGTTGAGGTTTTGTAAGATCCTTTATAGTAAATTATAAGTGTTCAACCACTAAATCATTGTATTCCATTAGATGACATCCAATTATATCATATTATTCATGCACCCTATTTGATATTTGCACATTTTGCATGCATGTTGAAGATTTCACATTTGCAATATCTACAACCCCTCAAACCTTCCCTATCTTGACAAATGCTTATGCTCTAAATCTTCCTACTCAAGTCTCTCACAATGACTGAGGATATTCGATTTGGTTTTATTTCATTAAATCTATTTTGTGAACGAATCTTAATTCTTATAATAAAATGATAAATACTAATTAAAGATATTGGAATTAATTTAATTATAAATTATTTTATTAATATTTTAACTAATATAGATTTTTTTTTAATAAAAATCTAATTCTTAATTTTTCACATTTTAATTCTAACTATAATTTTCTATCGGCTTATCCCTTTAACCTCCTTACATGCAAGTGCTAGTGGATATTGATCTCTTAGGCCCTTTCATTTCTAGTGTCCTTACACAAGTTGTTTGTATTATACTCAATTGGTTGGGATTAAAGGATGGTTTCATGCTTTTTGGGGTTTGTTGTGCATAGGGATGTTTACTATTTGTTTGAGGGTTCTTCTAATCCTGGTAAGGATTTCTAATGTCTAAATAAGGTGCATGTTGTAACATTGAGATCTAAAATGAAATGATTGGACATTGCCCTTACTCAGGTTTACATTTAGTCATATCACTTAGGTAGGAGGTCTTGAATGAGGAGGTGAAATATTCCATGTTGGGTTTGTTGACGAAGGTAAATATCACCAAGAGACAACCGACTACTGGAGAAAGATATACAAGAGAAATACTAATTACTTGATTATAAAGAAGAGTACAATAGCTTGCTTATAAAGGCAAGGAAAAATACAATGGAGGGCACATAAGAGGAAATGTGTCCGAGTCATGTTCAAGGGTAGGTAGAAACAACTACTAGGTGCAAATAAAAATGCCCATTGGAAATGAAAATGACAACTAATTATGCTTAAATTAAACTTAAGCTAGAGTAAACAATAGTTACTCTAATACGGTTTGATACATGTTACCAATTTTTCCCTATTTGGTAAAAAATTCCCACATAAAGTCTTTTGTCTTTTTTGGTAAGAGATTTTGAGAAGGTTTTTAAATGTTGAAAGGGATAAAATCAATTCTATTTAAGTTGATTTATGTGTCAAAGCAAATAACAAGGTCTTAGGCTTTTTGTTTTAAAAAAGAGCGCTAAAAGAGGGTTACTTGTTCTTGGTTTTATTAAAGCTCTAAAAGGTTCCAATAAGAGCTATTCCACACTTAATGAAGTCAAAGAGTTTACCTCTAATATTTGGGTGGGAAGCCAAAGTTTCAAAACTCATAAAAATGCTACCCTAACTCATGAACAATAGTCCAAGATGCAAAAAATAGCAACCAAGAGAAGTGAATAGTAGATAATGAGAAGGAACAACAATTAACAACAACAAAGTGGCTTAAAGAATATTGGGTTTTAAAGGATGAACAATATATTTTATTTTAGAAGTAGAGTATTTTATTCAAAAAACATTGAGTTTCAAAAAGAATACTAGTCTTCCATTTAGGTCAGCTAGTTTAAATCAAAGGAGAAGTAGACTTTGAGTTTGAATAGAAGATTTCATACTAAAAAGAACAGATTTAGCGAGCTTCATGAGGAGAAATTAATGCAGCTTAAAGAGGAGGGTGTTTTTCAAGAAAATAATAGAAAACCAATGAGATGAAAAATAGTTTTTAGAGAAAGAGGTAGGGTTTCATAACTATCTAAAACCTACTCTACAAATATCCTTTATTGCCATAGTCATGTTTCAATCATATATAGAAAAATACAAATCGGGTTTTCGTAATTTTTTGATAGAAATTAGAAAATAATAAAATGGAAAAACCTAGTAAATTGCATGGAAACCCAATTTGTAGTTTTTGAGAATGTTCACTAGTTTGAAAGGTTCTAAATCAAAACAATTAAAGATGGGCTAGTTGAAGATCAATTCAAATGCAAAGCACCAATGCTACATGAGTTCAATCCCTAAAAAAAGAGGGCTTTGCATGAGTTTACTTTATTTAGAGACCCCTTATGGGTTAGTTATCAACCAAGGGAAGTTTTGAGAGAACAATCAAGAGATTTCCTTTAGCCATGACCCTTGATTTTGGGGATTGTCTCCTTTGTTCAATCCCACAAGCAAGATCCACCATTTGAAGTCTAAGCTAGGAGTTAGAGGACAATTGGGGGCAACCAAATTAGCATGAAAATACCTTATTTTGAGGATGATGAGCAGTGAGTCAACATTACACATGGAGTTTTTAGCTAGCCAAATAGGGACAACAAGAAAGTACCTTTTTATATTCTGATTTTTCTTTAAAAAGGGGGATACACAACATGAGCTCTCTCTAATTTTTAGGTTCTTCTTTGATTTTCTCATGTATTCAGCAGAGTTACATATTGTAACTCATTTTTTGTATGCAAATATGAGTTGCAACAAGTTTATAAAAGAGATTTCTTCTAAAAATTAATAACGAATCTTGTTATTCTTTCTTATTACCTTGTCTCATATTGTGTTTGTATGTTAATCTTGAAATACATTGTGATTTACTTTAGATCTGTGATTTCTACACATATGCACAATAATTTGGCAAGTGACTTTTGATTGGATTAGGTTATATGTTGTGCCGACATTCCATTTTAGTTAGTATTATTGTTTGATTCAATTTATGTTTCATGCAAACTAAAGGAAAAGACCTTCATATGAAATTCTTATGGTCATCTTGGGTTTTAATGAGTTGTAAAAATATCCAGTTCTTTTATTGAATTAGTTGTAATCAACAAATAGTCATTTAAAAACAATATTGGCGAATCACCTCCTATTAGTTGTAGGTTTCATTTCAAGCATCTCTTTTCCTTTTCCTGGCAAGTAGTAGTTTAGGTGAGTACCAAGAGGAAGCCGACCTTCTTCAAAGGTTTATCTCCATTATAGGTTACCCACAACCTAGAGGTGTTCCCATGTTTCACCAGTAACCTAAGTTTGTGCCTAGCTAGGGTGCATTACTCATTGATAACAATACATAAGTTTAATTCTTTCCATCTAAGTTTACTTGATTTACATCATGCTTTTAAAAAAAATTCAAATTAACACTCTATCATTAAGAATTTCATACAAATATACGCTAGTTCTCAAGGATTTCCTATTTTACTCTATAAATCATATGAAGATAGGGTTTGTGTTTTACAAAAGGGTCTTTGGTTATGGAATAAACATGTTTTGTTGGTCAAGCCTTGGGCACTATCCTTTACCTCCCTTTTTAATTATAGGTGGACTCATGTTTTCAAGGTAACATAAACACTTTGATAAAATATGTCTTTTGGACTAGAACTAATGGATTGATTCACTCCACTTCTATGAATATCCTTGAGTGGAGACAAATATCTTGAAAGGTCTACTAGATGATGTTTGGATTAAGGTAGAGGATCATGTTTGGAAATAATTACTAGATAATGAAGATATAGCCAAGTAATTCATGTAGCTATTGATTGCGACACAATCAAACCAAAATATCTAAAAATTTGACTCAATGGAGAGGGGCATGCTTATCACATTTAACATGAAGTGATTGAAGCCTAAATATTATAATGATTCAAATATCTCTAACATATATAACATTTATAAAACTATCAATGAAAGGTGTTCCTTTGAAAATAATTCTAAAGTAGTTGAGATAGGCATCTTCTCCTCCCCCTCCACATTATGTTGACATTTTCTAGTCATCCCTCAAGGAAGAAGCTCAGTGGCAGTGGAAGATATATAAGGGAAATGGTAATATTGGTTGTTGTTCCTTTTTGGATAGGTCATTAAGTATGCAAAGTTTTTCTATCTATCTTACGGGAGGAATTAAATCTATAATCTCCTCACCCCTTATTCCCCTCCTCTTTAGAGAAAGTGGGTTTTCAGTTTGACTTAAAAATTAGAATGGGGCATTGGGGAAAATATTATGGACTTTATTTTATATATTGTCAATGAATTATTATCAAAATCCATAGTTTTCTCAAAACATGAGGAAGATGATGACATAATAAGATGGTTAGGTATTAATAATAGGAAGGAAGGCCCCAAAAGAAAGTATTTAGAACATATGGTTCTTTAGTCTCATGAAAAAAGGATTTGGCTAGATTCAAGGCTTGACATATACATATTTTAAGATATGATGAAAAATTGTTTTTCTAACAATTAGTTTTAGCAATATATACAATCTCTCTCTCTCTCTCTCTCTCTCTCACACACACACACACACACACACACACACTATAAGACTAACATGTAGAAATGCTTAAAGATCTATTAGCATTATGACTTCAACATTATCATTAATGTCACAATGTTGTGTGTGCTAATGTCAACTTGATACCAAAAAGTATGAGAGTTGTGTTCAATATTGTAGCTAATGGAGATTTGTGTTGTCTAGTGTATGGATTGCTGAGATATGCAGGAAAGAGTATTTGAAGTCCTTATGGTAGAATGCTTTGCATTCTTACACATAAGATGTTGATGGCTTCCAATTTTGATGCTAAAATGTATGCTATATGAATGTTGCACTATCCTATTTTCAAGTCCATAAAATTTCAGAGGTAGAAGCAATGTATTGTTGTTTGTTGAAATTAAGGCTTTCTAATAGGAATAGTCATGATGGGTTTGAAGAATGATTTGTATTGTTAATTCAGGTTTTGAGATTTGGTGGAAATGTTTATAACATCTATTTAGTGTTCTAGTTCAGATATTTTATGTTTGTTTGATCCACAAGTGAAGTTATGTTCTTACGAGTATAACATTCTTGTCTGTGTTGGTCTTTGGCCAACCCAGTTTATTGCGATGGTTTGAATTATGATATTTTAGTTCGAATATTCTTTGGAGAAAGAGTTAAGAGATCAATTTTGGTCTTTCCATGGTGTATTGTGCTTCATATGACATAATGTGCATTGAAGAATTCTTTTTGGGCTGCTTGTTAACATGCTTTAATACTTTTATACATGTTTCATTTAGGTCCGACCTTAGAGGGTTTTGAAAAAAATTGTGCTTTGATGAAATCATTTGTGAAAGATGTGTTAAGAGGTATTTTTGTTCTCTTTATCCCTTGGGGTGGACTTCTTTGGTTGTAAATGCTCGAAGTGGACAACTTTGCGTAAATAATGTTTATCTCTACCATAGTCGATCTTGTTATAATTTTGATTGATTAAATTGATATATAGATGAGTTAAAGTGTGGATAGATTGGTTATCAAATGTAAAGTTAGTGTAATACGAATGTAAAATAGTAGAGGTAGAAGACTGTAAGTCTGATAGATTTATTATAGTGTTTTGATCGAGAGATCCTATACATTTCATTGCATTTATTCCCCATACTTTCTAGATTATTGTGCACCTTTTGGAAGCTTTTGCAGATTTGTATCTTTCCATAAGGTAGTGCATCTTAGCTTACAAGTCCTTCTTTAGGGAGGAATGTGCTTCTTAGTAGTCATCTTAAAACACAAACTGTAATCAATTATTCATATAGTGAGTATATTCTGATCATGGTTTTCCCCGTATTGGGTTTTCCACATGAATATAGCGCTCATGTTTGTGTCTTATCATTTCAATATCTTTTTTTGATGGTTAGTGGATTAAAGTTAATCAATAATAGATTGGGAGAAAATAGTTAAGTTTTGTGCATGCTAATTCACCCCCCTTAACATTAAAAAATGTGCAATACTTTCCATCAAAACTAAGTTCCTCTTGAAGAAGCTTAACCACTTGAGGTAGATCCAAGATGGAAAATGAACATGGTGTTAAAGTACCAAATTTTTATGGTACAAATTATAAAAATTTGGAAGGAAAGGATAGAATCACATTTGAAATCTATACAGTTTGGAGTTCTAGACACTGTTAAAAGATGCTACACACCTTTGACATCTAGTACTCCTAGACAGATTAAATCAAGGCTTGTGAGAACCATGCAAATGGTAGGAATTATATTATTAGACAATTAGTGATAAACTACAATTGATTGAATATCTCGAGGGAAAGTTTGACAATGAAACAGATATTTGAAATACATTGATTGATGATCATTGAGCTACCAAAGTGTATGTAAGACATTAAATCAGTTAATGTATTGTCATTGATGTCAACTAGTTTTGACTATACTTTTTAAGATGGTTATAGACATCTTAAGAAGGAAAAATGATAAAGGAATGAGATATATACATGAAGATGAGATGAATGAGAAAGATATGGATATATTATTCATTGGGTAACTTATTGACGAGTCTATGGTATTATGCTAATGATTTGATTGTATTACATGAATCCATAATGTATTAAAGATCAAGAATGAAAAAGTTTATGTGGTCGGTAAATGAAGAATTTAGTATATGCCGAGTAAGTGTAGTGTATACCGAGTATAGTGTTAACCAAGCTAGTTATCATCGACACATTTTTGGTATTGACCAAGTGAAAGAAATAAATGGAACTTATGACTGTTGACTAAAGATGATGAGCTGGACAATTGTGTATGATTCCAAGGTAAATGATAATGTTTGTTATGATGATGAAATGATTGACAAAATTCAAGGATGATCAGATGAAGGAGAATGAAACGTGTTGTTGACACAATTGTCGAGGAAGGTTAAAGGGGAAAAATCAACAGTGAAGATTAAGAGGCAAAATCTATGGATGGTAATAACATGGTTTATGATGTCTATATAAAGAGACATGAGATTCATTATTGAGTTTGATGCATGAGAATTCGCGTGAAGAGATTGATTTCATGCAACACTAATCAAATTGGTTGAATACAGACTCGAGCAAATCTACATACAACACTGAGCGATAGAGAAAGTAATTACTAAGTAGAATAGAGTTGGAGGAAACAAAGAGATTGAATTGATTATTGTTCAGAGGTCTTTTTGAGCTTAGCATAGATCTTAAAATCTACAAATCAAGTTGTATTTGAATTAGATAATTACTGTATCAGTTTAACCATTGCTACAGATAAATCTCTTAACCGAGTGGGACTTAACAATATTTATATTTCAAAATGACATTCAATGAATGTTGATTGTTTTATTGTTGACCCCATAGTGAATGTTTGGTCAAGGGAGAAATGTTAGTGATAAATCCTCTAACCAGGTTACACCTCATAGTGTGTTTTGTAACTTTTAATAGGGTTGGCTCCTAATCGAGCTCACTTCAGAAGAGTGAATTATTTTGGGTTACCGGTCCCAGGTGGTTTTTCCCCTAACAGGGTTTCCACATTAAAAATCTATGTGTTATATGTGTATGGATGTGTTGAGTTGTTATTTTACTTTAGACATTACTATAACTGGATTGATCGACAAACACAATATTTAATTTACTGGTAATCAGTATATGAAGAGAAAGGCACAATTGATATTTTAATGAGTTGATTAATTGGTTTGAAAGTTTTGTTATATACATGTGGGAGTATTTGGGATTGTAGAATAACTGGACTTAAGTGATTCACCCCCCCTCTCAGTTATCTAACAATTGGTATCAGAGTGCATAGAGTACTTGGAAGAAAATTTTGAAGGACTTAAGCTAAAGATCACAAGATGTATAAGAGAGAGGTGTCAAAGCTGAACAAAGACAACTTCTTAACATGGAAAAGTAGAATGAGATTGTACCTATCAGGGATTGGAGAGTCTGCAATATACTATTTGGAAAATGAGTTCATCTTACCCACTGGACCTTTGATTGTTGATCAGATGAGGGAAAAACATGAACACAATGCTATGATGATAGAGCTTGCTTCTTCCTTATCAGATGCAAAATTTGAAGATGTTAAGACATGTACTACTGCTAAACAGATGTGGGAAAAACTTGCACTAGTTCATGGAGGAGATGCGAATGTGCTAAGGGCTAAAGTTGAAAGTATTAGAGGAAAGTTTGATGACATGAAAATGACAGAAGGAGATAACATATCACAGTACAACAACTGAGTCAAGGAGATTGTGAATGCTATCCGAGGAGCAGGAGGTATTATTGATGAAGACACTATTGTAAGTAAAATTATTAGAACCTTGTTACCTGCTTATGCTATTAGAGTCTCTGCAATTCATGAGATGAGATAATCTCTTGGTAATCATATTACACTTGATAGTCTAATTGGTAGATTGACTGCATTTGAATTGAATAACTTTGACAATAGTATTGTTCCTACTATTGAATATGCATTTTGTACACACTCAAATGGTGCACTTCTCTAAGTCATTACAACCAAGGGAATCCATGAAGAGGAAACCTTAGAAAGTGACCTAGAGCTCTTTATGCATGGAGTTGCAAGATTATTTTAAGTTTGCTCTCAGCTAGAGCTATTAAGCTAATGACCTTGCTAGTCAACCACACAATGAGAGATTCAAATGAAGACAAGGGCAAGAATGCCAATATCCCCAAGAATCACTATGAAATGCAATGCAAGTAAGCTAAGAATGAGGATGCAAGTTAAACTATGAAAGGAAATATGCAAGTATTACAAATCTTCCTATTAAGCTATGTGAGATTAACCTATAGCATAAAAGAAATCTAAACTATGAATGCCATGAGAATGAAACTACTATGTAAGAAATGAAAGCTAAACTATGAAGTAATGAAGAAATCTAAGATGTGATGCAACAATGATTTCCAAAATCTTGATGCAAGAATATCTTCAAATCTTCAAAAAGCTCCAAAGTGACCTAGAAATCCTGCAGCATAAAGTTAACATAAAAGATGAGATATGCAAATGAGGAAGAGAGCTCTTCTTTTATAGGAAATGAGAATCAACGGACGAAGGAGATTAAGAGGCAAAAGATCTAATCAAGGGTGGAGCATAAAAGAGGAGCAATCCATGTGCACAAATATCCTCCAATGAGAAAATAAGAGTTGACTTTTGTGTCCATATGAGACAAAAAATGTTTTTCTCCTTTTTATAAAATAAGAATAATGCTTTATTTGTGCAACTTAGGATAAGATGAAAAGGTGGGGGCTTTTTATTTAATAAAAGGGGAGGAAATATTCCTTTTAATTAAATAAAGACTTTAGGATAAAATGGTTAGCCCAAGGCAAATAATTGAAAATGATAAAATAGGATTTGATCAAGGAAATTGATATAATTGATAAAATGTTGATTTTTGAAAATCTTGATTCAGGGATTTGATAAATTGCTGAGTGGGGGCCCAAAGTCTAGGTGACCATTTTAGGGTGCATACATTTACCCCTCTTTGACTAATGTGTGATCATTCTGGGAACACATGCAGTCAAAGAAGAATTAAAATGTGAGATCAATTTGGGATCACAAGACAACTCAGATGTGTGTTCGACGGATGGGAACACATCAGGACAAGCATAAGCATAAGCTGAAAGACAAGACCAACACCGTTGTTGTTAAGTGATAGTCAGGTCTGAAATCAAAATACAAGATCAACACCGTTGTTGTTAAGTGATAATCAAGTCTCAAAATAAGAGATAAGAATCAAAAGACAAGACCAACACCGTTGCTGTTAAGTGATAATCAAGTCTCAAAATAAGAATCTCAGGCTGAGTTGAATGATAAAGTTGAATCAAAGATTAAAGTTGATAGGTACTTCCCCCTCGGAATCAAAATCAAAATCAGGTAGAGGAGAACAACAAACTGATAAACTTGATCAAGTCACTAGAAATCACAATCGAAGATGATAGGATAACCATCAAGCGGGAAAGACATGCCCCAATTTGACTGAAAAGATGAAGTCAAACCTCAGAGAGATGAAGTGAGTGAAAATGAATGAAAGACTAGAAGGTTGAAAGAGATGGGGATGAAGAAATGAAGGTGCCCCAACAAAGATCGAAATATTAGGCCTCAAATGGTCAGTCAATTGTGCAGAAGAGGGTGAAAGTTTTGAAATGTGATTTTGACTATCAAGATGAACTCAGATTTCAATTTCAAGTCTGAAAATGGATCCAGGACGTCGAAATTAGTTAGGGGTGCAATTTTTGTGCAATTCTGAGGTGTTTTGAAATTAGGTCAAAAAGTCAAAATGCTAAAAAAAGGGGTAAAAAGGTGTCATTTTCAAAATCATTTGACTTTTATTGATTTGAAAATTTTGAGAGCTTAGAGAGAGAAATGGCTCAACAAGCAGGCGTCTCAGTCCATCGACATCGATTTGAGCGCTCTTAGTTGCACAACTGGCCTCCACACTATGGTGCCCCGATATGTTTTCATAAAAACTTGCCACTTTTTGAGTCATTATGAGCATTTAATACATTTTAAACACATTTTTTAAATTTTCAAATTTTCAAATTTTAGGTGAAATATCGCGTGATACTTTAGAAGTATCACCCCCTTCGAGACTAACTATCGCGCGATACTTTGCGGGTCCAAATAGTATCGCGCGACTATGTAAACCAGTATCGCATGATAACTGGTGAACTATCACGCGATGCTATGTGAAGTATCACGTGCAAAGAAAGTATCGCACTGCTATTGAAGAAAGTATCACGTGATACTTTAACAAAAAATAGTATCGCTCAATTTTAAAATTTGATAATTTTTAGTGTTTTTGAGCAAAATGACATGGGTCCAGACAAATTTGCATTTTTAGATGATGTGTACTGATTTTTAGACATCCATCATGATATATGCTGACATCTGACTTGGTTTGATGGTTTGCAGGAGCATTTTCTGGCGTTACTCATGAGAGCGCCAAAGGTGACCGGGTTGCGGTTTGTCCGAGATCTTGATGATCTGGGCAAGGCTGACTTGAGGGCTATGGGATTTGGATATCTACTACAATTATCCTACATTCGGGTGGATCATGGGTTGTTGATTGCTCTTGCCGAGAGATGGCATAGTGAGCACAACACCTTCCATTTGCCTACTAGAGAGGCGTCGATCACATTAGATGATGTGTACAGGATTCTTCGAGTGCCTAGCCATGGTGATCCTGTAAGTATAATCATGTTTATAGATAGTCATAAATGTAAAGTTTCCATATGATAGGAACTGACATGATTGTGTGATGGTACAGGTATACTATGATCAGGATGCCACTGAGGGACAACATGCCATCCAGGGCATGTTTTAGGATGTCACTATTGTAGATAGACATGTCAGCTGGGATCGGTTGATGGATGATTTTGGTAAGGATTTTCCAGTACCATGTATTGTAGCATCCATTATTGCACAGGCCCTCATGACTGACAGGAGTCAGAAGGGGTTTCCACTGGGATGGGGCATACTGTTAGTAGATCTGGTGGCACATCCATAGAGATTAGCATGGGGCCCAACCATATTGGTGGAGATGTACCACAAGCTCCATGAGATCGTCTACCAGGATGTCAGGACTTGGGCATACAGGGCCATACTTGCTCAGATATGGGCATGGGAGCACATTGCTGTAGTGCATCCATGAGTGCAGCCTAGGGAGCGCATGTATCCTTATATGTACAGATATGCCAGTTTCATCTCTAAGGCACATAGTGGGGACGTCACTTATTACAGGAGAGTACTGGATGAGCTCACCTCATTCATATGGAGACCTTACAGGGCATGCGAGCAGTGGGGTGACAGATGGGAGCTGGATTACATGCTTTGTAGTCATCCACTAGTAGGTCACCATGCTGATATTGTGGAGAGATTCATCATCACTCAGGTCTGGAGGCAGTTCAGATGCCAGTAGAGGGTGCCTACAGAGACTACCACATATGCTCAGGTTCGGGATGAGGAGGGCTATGGTTGACTGCCGATGTTGGATTACCAGCAGATAATACATGACATAGCTGCAGTACGTCAAGAGCCATGGGAGTACCTTCCAGACATGGAAGATGTAGGTGCAGACATAGCTTATAGGGAAGAGAGGCACAGAGCTCCATTCCCCATATTCATTGTACCAGATGTTCAGCCAGGAGCATAGGGGTATGATGGAGAGGACAGAGGAGATGGAGGAGATAGAGGGGACAGAGGGAAAGGGAGAGGGAGAGGGTTCTAGATCAGGTGGTCGAAAATGGTCACGGGGTTGGAGAGCAGTTGATGAGGATGAGGATGTGGTGAGGTCAACTTGCCAACGGGTAGGGGATAGGTAGGATCAGCCTGTGGGAGGAGATGATCTAAGAGCTAGGATACAGGCTCTAGAGGCTGAGATGTAGCAGCTCAAGATCACTATAGTGGTTAGGGAGCAATAGCTCATAGATCAGAGGGTTGAGACAGAGTGATGAGAGAGAGCACTACAGGCTACCAATATAGAGAGCCGAAGAGAGGCAGCGCGAGCTGCATACTATCACAGGCTATACATATAGGTAGTACCAGTGGGTTAGAGAGCTCCTTCTTACTCAATAGTAGTGGGAAGATTTGATGTAGCACCAGACATGGCACCACCTCCTCCACCACTAGGTCCACGAGATGGTGGCAGCGAGTCCTAGGTCTAGGACTTAGGTTTTTAGATGTTTTGGTCATATCTTGAGACTTTTGATCTAGATTTTGAGATCTCATTTTGTATATTGTATGATGAAATTTATATATGAGATGATTGGATTTGTGATATATCATGTGTATTTGTCTCACTAGTGATGGATGTATCAGTTTTTATATTGTCTTGTCATATTGCTCAAAATGGATGTTATAAATGCTCATGTATATTCTCTCTCATAGATGTATGTTTAATTCTCATGTGTATGATGTAGACTCATGTTTCTAAAAATGATCTCTTTTTGATATAGATATGATGATAAGATTAACCCTTTTTGATGAAAGGAACAAGATGTGATGTTAAAGACAAGGAGCGAAAGACATGATCGAGAAAAGGAAAGGTGAGCGTAGTTGACCGACTAGTCCATGAAAGATAAAAGGAGAGTTCTCTCCACACGCAAAATGCAAGACTAATCTAACATGAACCTAGAAATGCAAGCTACTATGAAAGTGGTTGACTTGCAAGGTCACAACACCAATAGACATCTAATAATCATCATCGAGCTTTATTTTTAGCGTCGCAAGATCATACAATACACACTAGTATGACTATGGGTATATGAATATGATCTATATCAGATAGAATGTGGAAATCTCACCTAGGCACCAAAGACATGTAGGTCAAGATGACTAGTGCAGTGAGATTACCTAAGTTTAGTATAGCAAGATTATGCTGGTATTAGGACATAAGAAGGTCAAGATGGCTATAAGCATGCACTCACAAAATAGTCAAGGATAATACTTTGTAGATCCTAGGTGTCAAGTGGATCAAGCAAAATGCTAATGACAATTAGGACCAACAAAATATACCCACAAGCAGAAAAAGCAATAAAACATGTTCTCATGCCCTCAGTCTTCTAGCTATGCATCATCAAAAACTATCATAGGGAGAGAACACTCATCAAAGAAATCATCATAGACAGCACACAAGGAAAATAAAGTCAAACAAATCTCAGCAAGTCAAGTGTTTAAGTGCGTGTGTGTAGGTCATAGAATCAAACTTTGAGTATCCCATCTGCTAGTGAGAAATATTGCATCATTCGAGACTGCATATAGGATATCTGATAAGTGTTGAGAAACACTCGACACTAGGAAAGTGTTGAAAAACACAATTGGGTAAGTGTGACTATTTTTTGGGATTTTGAATTTTTTTATTTTTTGGTATTTTTGAAATATATAATTTTTTTGGAGATATATCAAAGCACCTATTGCTAGGTTTCCACTAAGATGATCATTTTTTCAAGACATTTTCCAATTTTTAGAATTTTTAACAATATATCATTTTTTTGCATTTTTTCAGGATTAATAAGTATGTACAAAAGATGCCCCCAGACAGAATGGACATCAAACTCCCAAGCAAGATCACATTGTGTAGTCCCCATGTCTAGCAAGGTGAAGGACAAGAAGGATTAGCAAGCTGGTGGAAGAGATGAAAGACAAGAGAATGAAGGAGAATGAAGGGAAGAAATCCTCAAAGGAAAACTCCTCAAGAGTACCCAAGCTAGGGAAAAATATGCCATGCAAAGCACATTTGGACTAGCAATGAAAGGCCAGCATAGGATAAGTCACAAAAGCATAATCCAAAAGAAGGAAAGGATGCAGTCCAAAGGAGTAGACATGTCAAGAGGCTTCATAGCATCGTGTTTTACTCTTTTTATTAGATCAAGACCAAAGGGGAAAAGGATAGTGAAAGGCTAGAATGAATGAAGGAAAATAAATATGAAGGCTAAACATGAATGGAATGAAAGCAAGATCATCGTAAGATAGCTCATAAGATAGCCAAATGTTTGTATATAAGTCAGCATTGCCAAGATCAAAGAGAGAAGATGGAATGGATGAAATATGTAGAAGAACTGCACATGATGCCTGATTGCTAGGTTGTCATCACGGTACTTATCCAAGGCACGAAAAGAGAGTGGTTTTCACCATAGGATGAATTTATTTCTCTTTACTTTTGCTACCAAGGCGCCTATTTCCAGGTTTCCACCAAGGCACATTTTCAATTTTTTTTATTTTTTATTTTTTTGGAAGAATGCAAGCTTTTTAGATAAGGCTCCTTGAAAGGTTAAACCATGATATGCCAAGGATTCAAAATGATATGCTCAAAGATGCTGATAAGGAAAGGAAGATGGAAGAGAAAAATGGAGGATAAGGTTTTATGTAAAGCAAGTGAGGTTGGAAGATAGGAGGAATAGGCAAATGAGGAAAAAGGATAGAAGGTAGAAGGATAATGAATGGAAGGATTGTGAAAGGGTAGATGGAAAGGAAGGGAAGATCAACGTCAACACACACCTTGAAGGGTGGTGATAGGATGGAGGAAATGTGAATGAAGGAATACGAGAAGGAATATGGTGAATATTTAGCAGAGGTTGTGGTTCAAGTACATGGAATGAAAGGATGTTTTTGGAAGAAGATGAAGTGGAAGCCTTTGGAAGCTTGAATGTCAACTTCAATTTTTGTTCAATATTAGACTCTTTCAAGAGAGACTTTGGAATCCATATAGCCTTAGGCTTTTCATTTCTTTTTGATGATTTAGAGAGAATATCTTCAATGATGGATTTTGGAACCCATACTTGTCTTGTAGTTTTCTTCTTAGATATCTCTTTTGACTTTATGTATCCATGTCGGTTAGAGGAGACACGGTGATCTTCTTTTTTTGATGGATTCTTGTATTGCTTCTTTTTCTTGTATTGAACATTCAAGTTACTTCCAAAAGACTTGGGACTTGTGGAAGAAGGGAGATATGAATGGTTTAGATGGGTGGATGGATGAAAAAGATTCAAGGGTATGCATCTATGTTGATCTTGAAGAAAGATAGGAGATGGAGGGACGTAAGGACCCAAGATGGATGAAGAATTAGGAGAGTTAGGAGGGGAAAGTGAAGGGACATAAGGACCCAAGATGGAAGGAAGACATGAAGCCCTTAGTACGGGTGGAGGAGGTCCAAGGATGGAAGTGGAAGACACAAAATGATAATCAATAAGTTCATCATCACCTATATGACAACCAAGGACATCAACATATTTAGAGTGAGCATTAGGATTTTCAATAGGATCATGAACATCTTGAATAGGAGCAACTTCTTCGATAGGATTGTTCAAAGCTTGCAAAGATTTAGGAAGAGTAGAAAGTGGAAGTGAACATGGAATGGTAGAACAAAAAGATGGAATACTTTGATCTTGACAAGGATCTTTGGATAGCATAAGTGCATAATTTTTTTTCTTGGTTTTCAATAGGCTTAACATTGGAAGTAACAACACTATTTTCAATAACCTCAATGGAAGTAAGGTCATCTTGATTTTCAATAAGCTCAATGGTGTGAGTAGTAGCTTGATCTTGCTTAAGAGATGGTCGAATGAATGCAGAAGAGTGTGTAAGATCAAAAGAACCATTAGATAGAAGAGAGACATCATGAAAAGGATTGGATGACATGGAGGGTTCTTGATCTTGATCTTTTTTTATATTCTTTTCTTTATTTTTAGAGTCCACTTGACATGAAGCCACTTCTAAGGACAAGGAAGCATGTTGGGATTGTATGGAAGACTTTGGAAAAGATGGTGAAGGACTAGCTGAAGTAGGCATTATAGCACATAAAGTCTTAGGTTCTTTAGGTTTAGCATTATTGAAAGTACTTGCGGCCAAGTGAAGGTCAGCTTGAGTTTCTTTAAGAGATAGCCCTTGAGGATAACTATAGGGAACTACATGAAAAGTATTAGGATCTTCATTGGATGAAGGATTTGTGAAAGGTTTGGAAGACTCGGAAGCTTTAGGAAATGTATGAGTATTGGATGAAGTAGGGGATGGAAGGGAACCATCACAAGACAAAGGTCCATCATTAACATAATCTTTCTTGAGAGTGTAATCTTTATTTTCAGTAGGAGAGTCCTTAGGAGAAGGATTCTTATAGTACTTACACTTCATATCTGCACGGTACATTTTATATTCCTCAATAGAAGTAGATGTATCATCTAGGTATTATTCACAGAAATCATCAAAGTCTCTTTCAAAATTAGAATCATATGGATCACCATCACGATCTATCCAATGTGACGATCCATATCCAGTAAGCACAAGCACACAACTAGGAGGACTCTTAGGATAGAGGTTTCATAGGTATGACTATATGGTTCATCATCATAGCCATCATAATAGTCATCATAGTCATCAAAGGTGGGTGTGTCACTCTTCATGGGAGAGGTATCAAAAGGATTACTATATTGCTCATATTGAGGAGTAAGACTCTTGGGAGAAGTAGAAGAGGAATGAGTTTGTGAAGAAGAGGAAACTAAAGACCGAGTGGAGGAAGAAGACTTGGATAATGAACAATGTGAATAATGTCTAGAAGAATCATGGCGAGACTTGGAAGATGAAGAAGGTGAATGATGTCTAGAAGATTCATGATAAGACTTGGAAGATGAGGAATTCGAGTGAGAAGACTTAGAAGATGAAGATTGTTTGGAAGGAGGTTGTGATATGATCATGTCTATGATCCTAGAAAAGGCATCTGATTCAATCATCTTTTCTTTTATTTTTGCTTTAAGTTTGTCACCCATGAGATATCCAGAAGGACTATTGGAGGAATAAAATTCTTCAAATTGAGCAATGAGTTCGAGATCATCCATTCTCAAGAGAGGTTCCATAACAAGGTAGTTGAAATTCATGGTTGTAAAAGAGAAGGAATCAAGCATGGAAGAAATGAATAGAAGAGATGAAATAGAAGAAGGTAGACTAGATAATAAGAGGAAAAGAATCAAGAAGACATAAAGAATTTAGGAAGAATCATGAAGAAAGAAGAGAAAGGATGAAAATGGAAGACTAGGAAGACATGGAAGAAGCGGAAGAAAGTAGACTAAGAGTCATTTTTTGCATTTTGATACCATTGAAATTCATTTGGATATTGAGCAACATGTCACAACACCTAAGATTTGAGATTAGGACTGACCAAGGAAGACTGGAAGTGACACAAATCAACTTCAGATTACAAGCAGCAGTGAGACAACAAAAGGACTCTGTGCAATAGTTTCCAAGCAAGCAGTGCGACTCTTGACCAGTGAACAAGAAAAACTGAGTTTTAAAGGAAATTTGGTCAATTTTTCAGTTTGAAGGTTGAATTTTTCAATTTCAATCATAGTGATAGCAGTAAATTGACAGGTTTGCAAACAATAGGGGATCAAACATGTCATAAAACACTTGAAACAAGGGAAAAAGCAACCTTGCCAAGATAAGCACTTGTGATATCAAAGCAATAAAATCCTATGAATGCTACCGTGATGTTTGTTGTTCAAGAACGTTTACACAGGTATATCACAATGAGAACACTTCAAGCACTTTTTAGCCTAAAAGGACAATGGCTCAATACTTAACAACTTGGCCCACACTTGATGCTCCATTGCCTCACACAAAGTGGTTGCCCACAATAGATATTGGCTTTGTCGTGGAAGTGCCAATGACACAACCAAAGGAACACAGATGGTGAGTAATCTTGGGGTGATCCAGGTTATTCCACTTGGATCAATCCTTGAACCAAGAAGCTAAGTGGAAAAATAGGGTGGCCTCTATCTATGGTTCTTAATAAGGGCTTCTGTTCGTAGTACCCTTTTTCTCCCCAAAGGGACTCCTTACCTTGCAGCAAGTAATGGACCTCGCGGCCTCAAGAGTACCTTAAGCATTCTTGCTCAATACTTTCCTCATGGTCACAATCCCACAAGTACTCACATCAAGCGAAGACAAGCACTATGTCTACCAAGGTTTTGTGTCTTTGATAGCCTTAAGATTATAGTGGGTTGGAATAGCTGGGTATTAGCCTGTCCCCACTTGGGTCGTTCCTCTTGATTGCTCAAGAGCAGGTCCGCTAAAGGATTCTAAAGATCTAAATAAAGAATGGATCAACTTATGAGATTCAAGGATTTTGTTTCACCACAAGGGTGAAGAGCATACTCTCTTATCCCAAAGCTTTCTCCCAAACACACCAAGAAAATGTTCAATTACCCTCTTGCTTTCAAAATCCAAAGATGGGTCAAGATTTTCTGGTTCACCACAAGGGTGAAGAGCATACTTCTCATACCACCCAAGAATTCCTACAACAAGATATTATGTTCCTATGAAATGAAACAACTAGTAATTGCCACACTTGAAATGAAATAAATAACAAGCACTTTTTTTGTTTTTATGCTTTTGGGCAGCCCTACAAAAACCGTTAGTAGCCCTTTAGCATTTGGAGCTTTGACATGCGTTCTTTTAGCAAAATACTTCAAATAATGAGAGCACCTACAAGCACAACTTGTTAGCCCCACAATGGTTAGCACATAAAAAATAAGATAATATGCAAGTAAAATAGTTGATCAAATAGAAAAATTTGAAAATGAAACCAACATGGTTGGAATAGGCTCGGAAAGAGCTTTCCAACGATATATCACACTTAAATTTTTGATACCGTATGTGAAAATTTCTAAAAAAGGGTGCGAACGCTGAAATTTAAAAAAAAAACCAAAAACTAAGAAACAACCCACTGTCAGGTACATGCGATAGTTCAGTCACTAGAAATATCGCACGATACTTTACAATATAATAGGGCGATACTTCATCTTACACCAGGTGATACTTCTACTTACACCAGGCGATAGTTCCTGTAATATCTGAGTGATACTTTGAACTGGTAAAGTATCGCACCAGTATACAAAGAACTATCGCGCGATACTTCTGAAAGTATCGCAGGATACTCTAAGACAAAAAAACCAGAGACTGCAAATGAGCTAAAAACTTGCTGAAAAATTGACAGAAATGCAAAAATTAAAGGACAAAATGCTAATGTTCTACCCCACGGTGGGCGCCAAAAATGTACACACTCAAATGGTGCACTTCTCTAAGTCATTACAAAAAAGGAAATCCATGAAGAGGAAACCTTAGAAAGTGACCTAGAGCTCTTTATGCATGAAGTTGCAAGATTATTTAAAGTTTTCTCTCAGCTAGAGCTATTAAGCTAATGACCTTACTAGTCAACCACACAATGAGAGATTCAAATGAAGATAAGGGCAAGAATGTCAATATCCCCAAGAATCACTATGAAATGCAATGCAAATAAGCTAAGAATGAGGATGCAAGCTAAACTATGAAAGGAAATATGCAAGTATTACAAATCCTCCTATTAAGCTATGTGAGATTAACCTATAGCATAAAGGAAATCTAAACTATGAATGCCATGAGAATGAAACTACTATGCAAGAAATGAAAGCTAAACTATGAAGTAATGAAGAAATCTAAGATGTGATGCAACAATGATTTCCAAAATCTTGATGCAAGAATATCTTCAAATCTTCAAAAAGCTCCAAAGTGACCTAGAAATTCTGCAGCATAAAGTTAGCATAAAAGATGAGATATGCAAATGAGGAAGAGAGCTCTTCTTTTATAGGAAATGAGAATCAATGGACAATGGAGATTAAGAGGAAAAAGATCTAATCAAGGGTGGAGCATAAAAGAGGAGCAATCCATGTGCACAAATATCCTCCAATGAGAAAATAAGAGTTGACTTTTGTGTCCATATGAGACAAAAAGTGTTTTTCTCCTTTTTATAAAATAAGAATAATGCTTTATTTGTGCAACTTAGGATAAGATGAAAAGGTGGGGGCTTTTTATTTAATAAAAGGGGAGGGAATATTCTTTTTAATTAAATAAAGACTTTAGGATAAAATGGTTAGCCCAAGGCAAATAATCGAAAATGATAAAATAGGATTTGATCAAGGAAATTGATATAATTGATAAAATGTTGATTTTTGAAAATCTTGATTCAGGGATTTGATAAATTGCTGAATTGGGGCCCAAAGTCTAGGTGACCATTTTAGGGTGCATACACATTTATGTCATCTCTGAAAATTGGTAAATCAAGTAGCAAACACATGATAAGAAATGAGAGTGATAGTGAAAGTGATGAGGATGAACTTGATGAGCTTGAAGCATTAATGGCTAGAAGATTGTAGAAAGGTAAAGGAAGATATAAAGGAAAACTAACTTTGGTATGCTTTAATTGTAAAGATATTAGCCATATTGCAGCTAGATGTCCTAATACAAAAGAAGATGAGAAAAGTAATGAAAGATATAATGAAAGGAAGTCTGACAGAAGAGATAACCGAGAACATAGAGGCAACCGATAGTATTACAGAAGAAGTAACCAAGATTACAAAGACAAAGGCAAGAAGGCATGTTACCTTGTTGAAGATGATGATGATGACACCGAAACTGACACTGATGAAGACATTGAGTTGGCATTTGTAGCTTTAAAAGAAGATTAAGAAGAAGAAGAAGACAGGTATGTAGAAACAACACTTATTTCTAAAGGTAGCAAAAATGGTACTTGGATCATTGATAGTGGTTGTACACATCATATGACTGGTGATGAAGAGAAATTTGAATACCTTGAACATTATAATGGTGGATCTATTAAAATGGGAAATGATACACCTTGTCTGGTAAAGGGAAAAAGGGTCTATATTGTTGAACAATAAGATCAAATGTAAGAATGCATATTGGGTGAAGGGACTAAATTGTAATCTATTAAGTGTAGCACATATGAATAACAGAGGTCACCGAGTTGCATTTGAGAATAGAAAGGTGAAAATCTACGATGAGACTGGAAAGTTGGTCGGTACTGGTGAACAATCTAAAGGTAATATATTTTATCTTGACAATGCTGAAACTTCTTGTTTGTTGGCTAGATTTGAAGATGTGTGGTTATGGAACAAAAGGTTATGTCATGTAAATTTTGACAACATGGTTAAGATCAGTAAGAAAATGAGAGTTAGAAGTTTATCAAGCATATCTAAACCTGACCATGTCATGTGCAAACAATGTCAAATGGGAAAGATGTCAAAATCTAGTTTTAAGAGAAAAAAACTATTCATCTAATGCTATTTTAGAGTTAGTTCATATTGACTTGTGTGGTCCTATGAGAACTTAGAGCTATTATGGGGACAAATATTTTATCTTATTTGTTGATGACTTCTCAAGAATGATGACTATCATGTTCTTGAAAGAAAAATTTGAAGCTTTTAAAATATTTAAATGGTTTAAAGCAAAAGTGGAAAAAGAAAGTGGTAAAGAGCTAAAATACTTGATATTAGATAGAGGTGGTGAATTCATTTCTGATGAGTTCACTAATTTTTGTAATGAGCATGGAATTAAGAGACATGTTTATGCACCGAGGACACCCCAGCAGAATGAGACTATTGAAAGGAGAATAGATCTATTGTGGATTGTGCTAGAACACTCATGATTGAAAATGACGTGGCATAGATATACTGGAGAGAACCTGCTAGTACTATTGTATACACATTGAACTGAGTTCAACTGAAGAAAGATTCAAATAAGACACCTTATGAATTATGGTATGGTTACACACCTAATGTAAGTTATTTCAGAATATTTGGAAGAAGATGTTACATTCTGAAAGATGATATAAATGAGAAATTTGATTCAAAAGGTGATGAAGGAAAATTCTTAGCATATTCTATTAAGAGAAAAGCTTACAGATTTTTGAATAAGGCTACTAACAAGATGATTGAAAGTGCAAATGTGAGAGTTGATGAATTTGTTGAGAAGAATGATGAAGAAAGAAAAAAGGAACTAGAAAACTATGATATATTTGTTTACATTGAGCAACCAAACACTCTACCTGAGCAACAGCCTGGCGTTACCGAGCATTAGGGTAATGCTATCGAGCATCAGTCTATATAGATTGAGAATCAACAAACTATTACCGATGAAGATCATGATCATACACTGAGTGGAGAACACCATGAAGAACAAAGAATTGAACAAGTAATTTCAAGATACGTAAGGAGACATCATCGACATAATCAGATTATTGGAAATAAGAAAGCTGGCACGATGACATGAAGTAAGTTGAGAAAAAACACATGCTTAGTTTGTGAATTTGAACCTAAAACTGTTAGAGATGCACTTGAAAATTATGAATGGATTAAGGCCATGAATGAAGAAATTGAGCAGATACAGAAAAAAAAAAAAACATGGACTTTGGTATCGAGACTGAAAGACAAGAATGTAATTGGAACCAAATGGATATTCAAAAACAATTTGAATGAAAATGAAGATGTCACTAGGAATAAGGCAAGACTTGTATGCAAAGGGTATGCACAAGAAGAAGGTATTGCTATGGTGAGAATTTTTCACTCGTTGCTAGACTTGAAGGAGTTAGAATATTGCTTTCTTATGTTGCTTACAAAATATTTAAAGTCTATCAAATGGATGTTAAATCTATATTTTTGAATGGAATACTTGAAGAAGAGGTATACATTGAACAACCTGAAGGTTTTGTTGATCCTAATAAGAGGAACATGGTATGTAAGTTGCACAAAGCACTATATGGACTAAAACAAGCATCAAGAACATGGTATGAAAGACTGCATTCCTATCTTATCAGTATTGGATTTGTTAGAACAAGTGACAACAATAATTTGTATTTGAAAGGTGAAACTGATGACAAGATTCTTATTGCTGAAATTTTTGTTGATGGTATCATATTTGGAGGACATGATAACCTGTGCAAATCATTTGTTGATGAAATGAGAAAAGAATTTGAAATGTCAATGTTTGGAGAGATTTAATTTTTTCTTGGCTTGCAAATTTTACAATAAAATGAAGGCATATACATTACTCAATCAAAGTACATAAAAGAAGTATTGAAGACATTCGGTATGGAGGAATCAAAACTAGTCAGTACACCTATGGTCATTGGATGCAAATTGACAAAGGATGACCCCAGTCAACCAAGGTAAATTAGACATTATACATATCAATAATTGGTAAATTGATCTATGTTGTGCATAGTAGACCAGATATTGCACATGCGGTTGGAATTGTAGCAAGATTATTTGCTAATACTAAAGAATCACATATGACTATTGTAAAAAGAATTTTGAGATACTCAAAAAACACTGAAAACTATGGCTTGTAGTACAAGAAAGAAGGCAATTTTGAATTGAAAGTTACACAGATTCGGATTGGGTTGGAAATATTGATGATAGAAAGAGCACTACAAGTGGATCATTCTTTTTGGGAGAAAGACAAGTTACTTGGATAAGTAAAAAACAAGGATACATTTCTCAATCCACTACAGAAGCATAATATGTTATTGTTGTTGCTAATTGTTCGAGCATTACATGGATAAAACAACTTTTGGAAGGTATGAATGAAGATATCATTGACCGAGTGATAATATATTATGATAACACTAGTGCAATAAACATTTCTAAGAATCCGGTGATGCATGAAAAGACAAAGCATATATCTATAAAGTATCACTACTTGAGGGAACAAGTACAAGAAACACAAGTGAAATTGGAGTATGTGAAATCACAAGAGCAACTTGTTGACATATTTACTAAACCCTTACCAAAGGACACATTTGAGTACTTGAGGAGTAGACTAGGGGTCCATCCCCTGTCTATCGGTCACTAAGGTGATTAGGATGTTGCATCAACCTATACTTTATCAAAATATCAAATGATGTTGATGCATGATGTTCACACTTTAGGTTTCCCAAGGTTGTGAAAATAGAAAACTGGAAGACAAATTGAAACTGCCTATTAGTACAAGAAAGGTACTTGATCTTAACCAAACACCAAAGATAATATTTTGGCTATTGAAGAATTGTTTATTTTCTTTTTGGCATTGCTGTCAAAGGGAGAGAAGAATCAATAAACTATTTATCTAAAGGGAGAGAATATCAGGGAGAGAAGATCGAATATGTAGGGAGAGACTACATGGAGAGTATTAATGTTGTGTAGTGAATAAACATATTAAATGTACAAGCTAGAGAGAGCTTAACGAGTTACAACATTTGCATACAGAGTTGTAGAATGGATGTTTGGTATTCTATGACATATTTCATTTTGTGTTGCCATCAATGCCAAAGAGAGAGATTGATAAACTACAACTGATTGAATATCTTGAGGGAAAGTTTGACAATGGAATGGATATTTGAAAGACAATGATTGATGATCACCAAGATACTAAAGTGTATGTAAGATATTACATCAGTTAATTATGTATTATCATTGATGTCAACTAGTTTTGACTGTACTTATCATGATGGTTACAAACATCTTAAGAAGGAAAAATGATAAAGTAATGAGATATCTACATGAAGATGAGATGGATGAGAAAGATATGGATATAGTATTCATTGGGTAACTTATTGATGAGTCTATGGTATTATGTTATTGATTTGATTGTATTACATGAATCCATAATGTATTAAAGATCAAGAATGAACAAGTTTATGTGGTTGGTAAATGAAGAATTCAATATACACCGAGCAAGTGAAGTGTATACCGAGTATAGTGTTAGCTGAGCTAGTTATCACCAATGCATTTTTGGTATTTGACTGAGTGAAAGAAATAAATGGAACTTATGACTATTGACTAAATATGATGAGCTAGACAATTGTTTATGATTCCAAGGTAAATGATAATATTTGTTATGATGATCAACGATTGAAAAAATTCAAGGATAATCAGATGAAGGAGAATGAAATGTGTTATTGACATAACTATCGAGGAAGGTTGAAGAGGAAAAATCAATGGTGAAGATTAAGAGGCAAAATCTATGAATGGAAATAAAATGGTTTATGATATCTATATAAAGAGACATGAGATTCATTATTGAGTCTGCTATAGGAGAATTCACATGAAGAGATTGATTTCATGCAACACTAATCAAACTGGTTGAAGACAGAACTGAGAAAATCTGTAGACAACACCGAGCAATAGAGAAAGCAATTACTGAGCATAACAGAGTTGGAGGAAAAAAAGAGATTGAATTGATTATTGATCAGAGATATTTTTGAGCTTAGCGTAGATCTGAAAATATGCAAATCATGTTGTATTTGAATCATATCATTACTGTATCAGCTTAACCATTGCTACAGATAAATCTCTTAACCGAGTGGGACTTAACAGTCTTTATATTTTAATATGACATTCAATGAAGGGCATAAGGGTTCCTAGGACACATTAGTGTGTCTTATGACCCCATATGACCCTTTAGGATCCCTATATCTACATCTTAGGGGTCATAAGAATTTTTAAGAGGTCATATGAAACATTAATGTATCTTAGGACCCCTTAAAATCCCTTAGGAACCCTAAGATCTTGTATGGGGTTTTAAGGGGTCTTAGGACACTTTCATGTGTCCTAGGACCCCTTATGACCCCTTAGGACCCTTTAAGACCCCTAAGATGTATGGTAAGGGGTCCTAAATGGTTGTAAGGGGTCATAAGAGGTCCTAGGACATATTAATGTGTCCTAAGACCCCTTACAACCCCTTACCATACATTAATATATGGTAAGGGGTCCTAGGACACATTAATGTGTCCTTGGACCCCTTATGAATACTTAGGATCCTTTAAGAATCATAAGATGTATGTTAAGGGGTCTTAGAGGGTCCTTAGGGATCATAAAGGGGTCCTACAACACATCAATGTGTCATAGGAGCCCTTAAGACCCCTTAGTACCCCTTACCATATATTAGTGTATGGTAAGGGGTCTTAAGGTGTTCTATGACACATTGATGTATCTTAGGGCCCTTTAACAACCCTTATGACCCATTATATGTAGAGATAGGGGTCATAATGAGTCCTAAGGGGTGTTAAGGGATTCGAGGACCCATTAACAGCCCTTAGGGAACTTTAGGACCCATGTCTCTACATCTTAAGGGTTGTAAGGGTTAGTAAGGGGTCCTAGGACACATTAATGTGTTCGAGGACCCCTTACCATACACTACTAGATGGTAAGGGGTCGTAAGGGTTTGTAAGGGGTCTTAAGGGTTCTTAGGACACATTAATGTGTCATAGTACCCCTTATGACCCCTTAAGACCCTTTAAGACCCATAAGATGTATGGTAAGGGGTCCTAAAGGTTTCTAAGGGATCCTAGGACATATTAATCTATCCTAGGATCCCTTAAGACCCCTTACCATATACTACTATATGGTAAGTGGTCTTAAGGGGTCCTAGGAAACATTATTGTGTTTTCAGACCCCTTATGAACCCTTAGGACCCCTAAGATGTATGGTAAGGGGTCCTAAAGGGTCCTACAACATATTAATGTGTCCCATGACCCCTTAAGGACCCTTTCAACTCTTTAGAACCCCTTACCATACATTAGTGTATGGTAAGAGGTCTTAAGGGGTATTAAGAGATCCTATGACACATTAATGTGTTCTAAGACCCATTAACAACTCTTATGACCCCTAAGATGTAGAGAGAGCGGTCTTAAAGGGCCCTAAGGGGTCCTATGACCAATTAATGTGTCACATGACCCCTTAACATGCCTTAGGGAACTTTAGGACCCCTCTATCTACTATATTAGGGGTTGTAAGGATTTCTAATTGGTCCTAGGATATATTAATGTGTCCTAGGACCCCTTAGGACCCCTTATGATACAATAATTTATGGAAAGGGGACCTAAGGAGTCTTAAGGGATATTAAGAGGTTCTAGGACACATTAATGTGTCCTAGGACCCTTTATGTAATGCCCTACCAGGGAACACAGAATGCTAAGGCTAATATCCTGACTATTTTTTTAAATTTTTTTTTACTTACTTAAATAGGTATATCACATTTTAAAATTAGGTTAAGATTAGACATGCCTCCAGGTTCCCTAACGTTGTTACCAACATTATTTTCACAATTTATCAAATGCTTTTCTACTTGATTAGATACATACATGAAGCCATCAATTTAGAGTTACATAAGTTACTTATGCCATAAGTATACAAGTTAAATGGTTTACTTTTATCCATTCACCTTATCCTATTATGACTATTATTTGCTATCATATTCAACACGAGTATTTATCTATGCATCACATATAGGTGAATAGTTTACAACAAGGTTTGAACTTTTAAATCACATCTTATGACCAAGTATTTAACTATCCACTTTTTCTAAAATTACATGTGTGGATGTTTAACTTATTTCTTTATAGATTAACATTCGTAATAAGGAACCATTATTGCCTTTATTGAATTCCACACTTACTTAAGATAAGTCATGAAATTTCTACAGTATTCAAGAAAATAAACCACATCATACAAGGAATTTATAACATACATTATTTCAGATTGAACATCAAATAGGACTTGCAAGACATTTCCTTGAAAAAATGTATCTTTAAATATAACATTTTTAACCCTTTCCTTCCTCCTAGAGATACCCTTTTTCATATCTTTACAAATTAAATAGAGTCTCGAGTCTCCTTCAGGACTCACACAATCAGTACATAAGATATCATTATTTTGGAAGATACATAGAATCATCACTTTTTTAATACAACATTTTGAAATGAAAGATATAATGAAATGATCTTCAAAAACTTCAAGTAGAGTTTGAATGCATGTCATCCATGAGACCACAAATAATACCTCGATATATTGCCACCCAACCACATGGATCCCCAAAGGTCCACTCCCCCATGCTAGGAGATAGAATTGAAGTCCACATAAGAAATCTAGGGTTTTTTAAGGGTATGGGATATCCCTTTCCAACACAACAACAAAATTTAAGCCCAAACAAGTTATAAATATCAAAACATAAATCTCAAATTTCAAATATCAAAGCACCAATATCACAATACAAATATCAAAGAACAAGAGGAGAGTTCTCTAGAGTACGTGCTAGGTGAGTGTCATCGCATAGTCCTTTATGTTGGGATCCTTCCTAGCAGTCATGTACTTTGGCACCCTCATACGGCTTGCCCCAGTAGCTACAATGACCCTGGTACTCCAATAAGACCTATGTGGACTATTAATCAATCTTTTATCTTCTTAATAAATCTTATTGAGCCCTTACCCATTCCCAACCATTTTAATTAATGTTAGGTTTTCTTTACACATAACTCACCCAAAGGCTATCCTAACGACATCTACAACCTTGGATCCTGTAGCAAGCCACTCACCTAGTGTATCTAGAAACCCTACTCATACAAAATCCATCTAGGGGTTTTGGGACTCTTTAACAAAACATCTCTCCCTTGGGTCCTTGGGTGTTTTTTCGTGATCCACATCATCAAGACAAATCCTAACTCTAAACATGTAGAAATGATAAAAAATGAAATAATATCTCAAAAAATCCTTTTGGAGATGCTAATCCACACATTTCCATAACAAAGAGCTCAACATAAACAAATTCAAATAAAAAAACTAAAATACAAGTTTTGATACCCTCCCCAGATTCCACATCGACAGGTTGATTTAAACACATCAAAAGGAATCCAAAAGCACCATTCATTAAAAAAAAGACAAAATAAACCCATAAAAGGTTGGAAACATAAGGGATACTTTTTATGTGTGATTTTATTTATTATCTCAATGATATATGCATGACTATTTCTACACACATACGTATGACTGTCATAAAAATACAGTCTCAGTTGGGGTAGCATAACTCTTGTTTGCAATGTTGGATTTTCCTAAGTTTTAGATATGTTGTAGTAAACCTAATTTCCCACATCCTCACCAGAGAGATTTAAAAAATAATGTTGTTTTCAAAAGTTACATACACCAGAGTACGGGTCTAGGAAAATAAACCAATAAATTTCGTAGAAGATCAACATAGTAGACATTCAAAGAGACAAGATACTTTCCCTTTTTCCTCTTGAAAACATAAAGGTTCCAAAACCTCATAAAAAATGAAACCAATTCATAATGCAGCAATTCCTTTTCAGAAGACATAATTCCTTTTCTAGAAAACAAATGCATAGTATGCAAACTAGAATACATCCCTTAATTAAATTTTATTTCAAGTATAAACACACACATAAACGGATTTAATATTACTAGTATATACATATATATTTCTACTTATAGGAAGTTCTATGGGTTCCAGGCCCTACTTGAGATCTTGCAGAGACATTCCTTTATAATATGATTGATTTTGACTGTAATTTCCTCTTACAAGCCTGCTAGATCCTCCAATTATGCTCCAACACTCAGAGAGCCTTTTCTAACTAGAATTCTACAAAGATTACCAATTTTCAACTTTTGATCACCTCCCAGCCTACTACCTTCTTCCTAATTCATCTCCCCCCAAACTATAAGAAGGATCCCATATAAATAGACCTTTGATCAGTTGTAGAGGTTATGGAGGTTGCTTCATGTGAAGCAAAGCCTCCCTAAAGTTAATAAATAGTATTTATTAAATAAATTAATATTTTAATTAACTTAATATAACTTCCCTTAGGTAAAACTAACTTACCTAACTTCCCTCCCATGAATTTACTACCAGCCAAATATTAATAATAATATGTTAAGCATAATCAAATCATAATTAATATATATATATATAGTTTTTATTTATTTTTAATTCAAAAAATACACTTAGTATTTATTAAAATATAAGATAATGGGGTAAGGTTCTCAAGGAAAACACTTACCTCATTGGTAACTTGGGGCCCCTCACAAACATGAGGTCCCGAGTTTCACTCCCCCTCCCCAACATATCTTAGAGAGAATTCTAGGAGAGAATATAGGGATTAGATCTTAGGTTTTATTCTATTTTATTATTTTCTTACCTTTTATAATTTTGATTTACTTTTATTTGCACACTTCTTCCAAAATATATTTTAACTTCATTTATTAAATTCATTTATTAGATTCACACACAATGGATACAACACATTTATATACAAATATATCTATATATATAGGTATGCATATGTGTACACCCATATATCCATACTTATGTATATATCAATACAAGGAGGAGATAAAAAAACATATATAAACAATAACATCCTCAAGAAGCAAACTCACAAAAAAAAAACAATATAAACCCTAAAATCAAATTGAAAGACCAATCAAGTAAAAACAATAACCAATCCACCCATTGGGATCAAAATAACTATCAAAGCATAAGTCTAAGGCCATTAGGGTTTTCCTGTGTGAAGTTTGGGACCATCTTTGAATCAACAAATTTTCATGGATTTTAAGGCATGCTTTGATCTGTGTAGCCAGGTGGAGTCGATGTCTGGTACCTGTAAATCCCTGCATCACCAACCAACAAATACAACAACACACACACACACACACACACATATATATGTATATATATATATATGTATATATATATATATATACATATATATATATATACATATAT
>BSBK01002330.1:0-2500 GCA_027943335.1 Chamaecyparis obtusa
CTACCTTTTATATCTCACATTTGAGGGAGACAACTTTTCAATTCATGCCTTTTGACCATTCATTTTTTTAGATTTATTCTTTTATATTGTTTATTTAATCATTATTCTTTATTATTAAATCCTATTTCAAGAAAAGGTCATGACAAGAACATGGTAGCTTGCCACAAATTGTTAAAGCAGATCTCCATGATGCTTTGGTTATTGAATCAACTATAAAGTGTGGGAAATTTTGGCTCAAAGAGGACATGTTTGAAGAAAATGAACAGTAAAATGTGGAAACTATGTAAGAAAGAGAAATTAGAACGAGGAATGTGGCAAGCCAAAAGATTAGTTTAAAACTTGATGCATTCGGAGAGGAAAAAATCAGCCAAACTACATCCAATGCTAAAAATTTAAAACAAGATCAAAGTTTTATATGTCAGAGGTTCAAGGAGAATTAAAAGGATGAACTTCTAGACCATTAAAATGGAAGATTTCTTTAGCATATGAAAACTGCAAATGAGGATCCTAAAAGGTGAAACTTGAAGTTACGACGTTTAAATCTCACACAGATGTTAGGACCATTGGCAAAAGCATAGTAGTAAAAAACTTAAACTTGAATAAAGATAGTAGTAAAATGATTGAAAGTTGTTTCTTTTCACAGTGATTATCTATGAAATTTGTAGACTTTTTGAAAAGTGAATGCAGAAAAAAAATGGCAGTTTAGGTATCTAAGAAAACCTACAAATCAGAATGGATCTACAAGAGGATATGAGGAAAAAGCCACAATGTTTTTAACTGGATTAAGTGCCTGGTTGGGGATGAGATGGCCATAACTATACTAATTTCCATAGATGATCCTTAGGATAAATGCTATGGCAGACAATAAAAAAAGGACTCAAATTAAGGTAGATACCAAGAATATGCAAATCATTAATTTTTGAGTATATGCTATAATATATGAGCTACACTATGTGAGCATGTACACATGTACAAGTGGAGGATTCCACATAGCATTCTCAAGCACATCTCAAAACATGCATAAGTCCATGTGAAATATTCCCAAATCAGGGAAACAAAGTAAAGACAAATCAAAAAAACATATTGGCAAGAAGAATAAGGTAGCATCATGGCTAGATATTTTACCTAAGTAAATATTGTCACCAACAATAAGGCATTCTTAGAAAACCTTGAATCAAAGCCACAAAATGCATAGGAGTTAAAAGTTTCAGCGATAAAGGAAATATGTAAGGATCAGTTTATTGAGAAAAAGAAACGTGATTAAAAGCAAATGACTCAAGACCATAGATGAAATTGTAGTTATCACAAATGAGATATAGGATATAGAGGACAGCAATTGAGTGATTAGAAGCAATTAGAAATGCTTGATTTAAAATCAAGCAAAAATTTTCATTTTTCAACAAGTTTTATTTCAATTTTCAAGTTTCACAAGCTTAGAATTTGAATCATCAATTCAATTTAAGTTGCCAAAAGTTCAAAGGTCACAAGTAATTAAAAAAATTACTTTTGACACTTAGTGTTGGCCTTGGTATAAAGGGTTAGAGATGTGGAAATTGTATGCACAAATGCAAATATTACTCTTCACCTTCAAACTTCTGCCTTGTGTAATTTCATTGAAATGCAAAATTGGCAAGCTAATTGGCAGAAAATAGAAAAATCCTCCCATCCTTTCACTTCCCAGAACCATAACAATGCATAAAGCAAAAATTTAGATAGTCGTGTAATGCAAAACTTAGGCACTTGAAGAGGCCAAGTGCCTTCCCATCCCCACATCCCTAGAAACCCTGATTTTCTACAAAGAGAGGGAAAGGTGCAAAAGCATTCTAAAAGCCCTTCTAATGGTAGAATTGTGGAAAAATATAGGAAGTGAAAGTCCAAAATAGAGAAGGTTCCTTGACCCTCGTTTTCCCATGCAAGTTAAAGTTCTGCAAAGCTCATAAAGTAAAAAGATCAAAGATCAAAGAAAAAGACCATTCAGACCTTTTGCCTCACGTGTGGACATATACAAAAACTCATGACTTACCCACAAGCCTCACACTACCACCAAAAACACAAAAACACTCAAAACAAAACATTATCTCAATGATAGGCCATAATAGCAGGATATGTACCTCATGAATTTGCTTAAGAAGCTTTAGCAACCTTCAATCTAATTGCAATCAGCAGATGAAAATTATCCACAACCATCCCCAATAGTGCCATGCCTGTGTCATTTGCCATTACAGCAAATGCAGCTTCATAATAAGTTTGACCAATGGCCATTTAGTGATCACCACATGTAAAGAATGAGACAGTATCTCATGGAATACAATTGTTGCAACATACAAAAGAAATAGGTATCCTTGCCAGGCAGTCACACTATTCCACCATATGCAACCAACAAGTCTTGAATTGTATTGTCCCTTTTATTTGGACATCGGAAATTAATTAAATAATTAAAATTTAAGTTGTTAAAATATAATAAATTTAATGACAACTTAATTTTAATTATTTAATAAAG